>BROG01000840.1:0-272612 GCA_030159075.1 Atrina japonica
TTTTTTTTCATCTACGACAGCTCATATCGCTTTAATATAAAACTCAAAAGACTGCGTTCTGATCGTCAAATATCACGACAGGCACACCTGTATATCAAAGGAGGAATGTTAAATCAGACATATACATAGTATATTTATCGTTACAGAAATAGTCAAGTTCTGGAGTAGTGTGGACATCTGTTAAAATGCCACCACACAAAGATGGAGATAGAGGATGGTCATGGGTTGTGTTAATCTTCAGTTTTATAAGTTTAATGTTAAATGGGACGCTGATATCTTGTTCAGGTGTAATACATTTAGAACTATTAAAAGAATTTAAGGAGTCCGATACTTTTACTTCATTCACCGGATCCGTTTATTCCAGTTTGGTATATGTCTCAGGTATGTTTCTCTCAATTTGTTGTTAAATTGCTTCTAGGATTAAATATCTGTTTAAATGACCAAAAAAAAAATTCTGATACATACGTTGTAAGTGGGTCAATGAAACACACATATCAATAACATACGTTTGAGTTGGCCTGAATTGACATACATTGACAGTGTTACACGCTGAAGTAGAATGTTTACATAGTAACGTCTACGGAGTTTTATATGTAAAATTCAACTATACGAAAGGCCCGTGTTTGTCCTATATTAATCAGATTTCCTGAAGATTTTAATACTTCGGTGTCTTTTTACTTCAAAACGTATGGGTATAGTGAGATTATTTATTTCTTGTTTTATGTCCCATCTGGGGTTTTCCACTTGTATGGAGACGTCACTCGATATAGTGAAGAGCATCCAATTTGTACTCCAGGTTCTGGACTTATGTCAATATAGTACGGGTTTATAATTCAAACGTGTCATACATGCTTGTGGCACTGGACCTACGTTTTAAATCTCACCAGAAAGACTCTCGTTTTCTATGCCGAACGCTAAGGGAAGGAACAGTCACCACTTTTAAAAAAATTTGGAGTATTGGCAGGTACCAGGAATCGCACCCGGTACCATCCACTTGGGATACGCCCCGCCATACACCACCACGAGCGGGTGAAATGAAACGATCATACGTTGTGTATGTGTTTAATATAACTTTACTGTCTACTTGGAGTCACAGACTGTAAACTATATTTGGAAACTCATTTTTATGGTTAAACTGTCGTTTACTCCGATTTCTGTGCCATTGCCTTACACTTTTTGATGACCAAAAGAATATGTAATATTTATTAATTGTGGCCATGTTTAGATAAGAGTACAGTTTCTGCTTAGACATTAAATAATTAAATCCAAAAACAATTTTGTTAAAAAATTTAGATCTAATATTTACAATTTATTTATGATAACAATAAATTTAAATACTAATTTTACAATTTTTGATATAACAATACCCGTTTTTTTACACCATTGTCATTAGATTGTCTCATAACGCCCAATGTGCAGATATTACGGACTCCTTTTTACTTTCAGACACTTTAGTTTAAAACCGAATTTAATTGATGAATATTCTACCGATATGTTTTCCCTGAAATCTTAACACTGATGTTATACTATGTTGATAACTTATTATGTTTACGGTCTTCTGTTTTTGTTTTGGATTTTCAGCTCCAGTAGTAAGTTTCCTGATGAATGCTTTCAGCTGTAGAACCACCATGATAGTTGGTGGCATTTTAGTATCAGTCGGATTTAGTTTATCATTTTTCGCTAAGTCGCTCACTTTTGTCTTACTGTCTTATGGAGTTACGGCTGGTAAGAATAGTAAACTTATCATTGTTTTATATATTATTTCAACCTTTTCTCGGTACACAATGTATTGGACTTTATGAAAGAGAAAGAATGTAATCGGATGTAGATGATTTTACACAATTTATTCTGCATGCGTTCAAACTCATCAAAATATACGTCAGACTTTGATATATTGATTTTAGAGGTTTGGATTTTTCATGGGATTCCATCGTTTAAAACATCGTCATCTTTTTACAGTGGTAACTCTTACACGAATTTGGATATGCATTTAAATTTGAGCTCAGCTAATGAAGGCTAATTGACAGAACCGATCTTCTCGAGTATTATAACTTTGGTATTATGTTTATAAAATTTGGAGAGTTTTAGAACCGGTCATTCATTTTTGTAGGCTAATATACATGTACATATATACTGGCAAATTCAATTGAAATTTGACATCTAATTTTCAAAAGTGATATGGACATCATATGATATGAAATCTTCGATATGAATTTCAATTAAAGAATTTGAAACTGCGCTTTAGCGGTGGTATTAATTCAATAACATGTGTTTTCCACTAACCTCCACTGCCATAAATTCTGTAATAAATTTTTCTCGTCAATATATTGTAGTATCCAAATGTAAGCTTAATAAATACACACGTGCGCACGTGTTTATGGGTATGCAAATGGAAATTTTATATATTTCCAGGAATCGGAAACGGATTTAACGCAACACCTCCTATAGTTTTTATTGGTTACTTCGCTGACAGTAAAAGAAGTTTAGCTGTTGGCGTGGCTTTATCCGGAGCTGGATTAGGGATGCTGATAAGCGGTCCATTAGTCCAAATGTTAATCAATATTTATGGCCTCCATGGAGCGTTTCTTTTGCTGGGTGGACTTGGTGCCAATCAGATAGTGATGGGCGCATTAATGAGACCCTCTGATAATGAACTTCGTCACCAAAGAACACTCAAAGAATCTAGCGTCAAAAGACAAAGAAAACTTGTACATGGCATGTTTCAGTTTAGTATATTACAAGACAAAGCATTCTTACTGATACTAACACAGTTTTTGTTTTGGACAATACCGGTCTCGTTGTTATTTTTACATTTACCTAACAATGCTGTCACAGAGGGCGCAACTGCCAATGAAGCGGCCTTCCTTTTACTAATAATTGGACTAAATGGAACAGTAGGTCGGCTGGTTTCGGGACTGGCTTCAGGGCCAAATGGAATAGATCCTGTTTTGATGAATTTAGGACAGACAGGAACGACTGGGATAGCAACGCTTTTATTCCCTCTGTTTTCATCGTCATACATTGGACAATGTGTATATGCCTCCATATTAGGGTTTTATCAAGGCGGATTAGCATCTACTATGACACCGTTGTTTGTCGAAATACTAGGAATATCTAAGTTGTCGTCTGCTTATGGTGTTATGTTTTTCATTGGAGGAATTGGATTTATCATCGGGCCAACACTAGCAGGTAATTACACAGCTTCTTACGATTGAGTAACATGAAATGATACAACTACCGGTAGTTTTGACACTTTGTCCAAAATGAAAGAGAGAGAGAGAGAGAATGACATACTACTGTATAATATATTAAGTCTCAATGAAATCATTTTAATATTTTTTCAGGTTTCATTATCGACACCGGTAGTTCATATCAGTTATGCTTTTACATATCAGGTTAGTACAAATTATAACTTTTGAATGATACCTAATCGAAAGACTTAAAGCGATATAAGCTGTCACAATGATTATTTTTGTCCCCTGACATATAGTCGAGAATATGATAAAATGTGCGTTCAAATACATTATCAAACACGTGAAATATTGTATTTTCTTTCGAAGTTATTTGTTTTATTAGAATTTAAGTTTTCCCGTACCTTAAAAAATCCAGCTGTATTTCCGTATGCAATGACCTTTCAGATAAACTCTTTCGCCATATCAAATGTACTTCGTAATTTGGTCAGGGGATCTCGGTCCTTTACGCACTCGGACTATGTTAAAATCGGCCGATTTTATGTGTTTTATATTTACTTTTAAAATACAGGACGTGATTTTTATTGGAAAGTGATTGTATTATGTAAAATATATTCTTTTCAACGCTATTTTAAATACCTGAAGAAAATCGGATGAATAAATGATATGTATATCAGGTCACTAAAAGAAATTTACCCGATTTTAATGTTACCCTGAATGCTGACATTGACTAAATCAAAACAATATAACTGAATAGTATGCGTAGCTCACGTTTTACAATCGTGCCGCAACGCCCAGTGAAGTTGGGAAGTTCATGATCATATGTGTCAAGGATGATAAAGCCGAGAATGCATTGGGACGAGTTAAAAATGGGTCGAGATCACCTGATATAACCGGCACTGGACAATTTCAGAAACGGAAGTTTTGAAACGACGATGCCTGATTTAAGTATGAAATGATGATGTATGAAAATAAACGCAAAGGGTAATAAGAATATGATGTATATTAACGGCAAATTTGGGATTAAAGGAAAAAGATCGATCATTTGTGAAGCAATTTCAGAATTTTTGTTAAAAGTATTACGCATATACTAGTATAGGCAGATGTATCATGTAAGCGGAACTGGAATAGCATATAACTCATGAGTATTCATGTTCATGTGGTTTTACGACATAAACATTCTCTTTTTTGGCACAATTTGCAAATGTCATGTATGTGTCATGTTTATATTTTTTGTATTTTCACCCACCCAGTAAATTAAAAAATTACAACATGACATATGGATATCTCTACTTTTAGATAAATGCATACGCTGAGCATTTAAAGGGGCATTTTCTGTGGTTTAACCAAAATATTTTCTGTCTTTGTTTATTACTTAGTTTGGTGTAAAAAACCAAAGAGAGATATACGCAGGCATACAAATTCTTAAATTCCTATCTATTTTGTAAAAATTGCTCGATAAAAAAAATCAAAACAGAACAAAACAAAACCAGTTTGGCAACTATTGACTTGCAATTGATTAATTTTAACTTTACTAGTTGTATATGCACACTACTCCGTTTCTGACCTTCTTTTCACAAAATATACAAGAATATAAGATGGTTTATACTAGTATATAACTCCTGTTTGTTATTGTAAATCAAGTATAGGTAGCTAGAGTAGAAAGAAATTGAGATATAGTTAGATTAGAAAGACACTGGGATAATCAATCACACCTAGCGCCCCTTTAAAACAAATCACGCATCGTTGATGCATATGACCCACTATAAGCATTTTGTGCTTTACGACAAAGACGTCAAAACTAACGTTATAGTATGCTGATAAAAATATATCGATAATAACTATCCTAAACTTTTTGACAATTTAAAAAAAATGTTTTGATTGTGAAAATGAAACATAAGTCATAGTATAAACGTTTTGTTGAATATACAAAATTATATACATGTTTAATACACACACTTGTTTCTGGTCGTATATAAACATCTCAAATACCAAAGTATAAATCTTCTGGACGTGAAGGATATATCTAGACAAATCTGGTGAACATTGGACAAACACGGACCTCTGGTAATCCAGAGAAGGGTTCAAGTGCCATGGAAGAGTAAGCATCTCCTTTTGAGCTGTCACATCCGCCGTGAGTCCCCCAAAGTCAAATCCAAATGAAATAAGTGAGGAACGAACCATCGTTACAATATTACAAACGCCTCAACAACCGCTATCGATCAGGTAAATTAACATTCATTTAGTGAAACAGTGTAATCGGAAACAAGACTATTATACCGACTTTAAAATTTGCGGAACATTAACATCAAACGCGGTTTTCGATATACATGGAAAAATGATATATGCCTATTGGGTCTTTTCTTTTCATTTTCAGGGGCATCTATGGTGTTATCATCATTATTTACTTTACTGACTGCACTTTGCAGACATAGGCAAGATGAAGACAGCGTTGAAAAGAACAGTGTTGATTTAAAGATCTCAAAGTTGTTATCGCAGTCAAGTTCCATAGCAGGATCAATGTTGGTAATCAACATAGATACAGATGAAAAATGTAAAAGTCGGGATTCGGATCCAGATATTCAAGTGCACAAAGCAGACGACAACTTAATTATTTCAAATTGTGCAGGAAAAGTCCAGGAACCACTGTTAACTTGTTCATAAATAGTTTTATATTAATTATATCCAATAGTTAGAGTACATCCCAAACGCTATATATGATTTTGCAAAAACAGTTAGAGTTTGTTGCAAAAAAGCGTTTGTCGAAAATTTGAAATCGATCCGACGTCTCGTTCCGGAGATATAAACCGACAAAGTTTTTTTTTTACGTGCGGGAAATCCAATCAAGAGAAAAGGCTGAAAACGTCTAATGGCCGTGACGTCGTTTAAAAGAACACCCGGTGCAATTTCTATTTGCGGAGAGAAATAGAGAAATTAGACAAACTTTATAGTTCAGAATTCAGTCATTTTTATACTGATATTTGTTAGAAAGTTTGCCAGTTAACTTGCGAAAGTCTGGTGGTGTCTTCCCGTTACATTGTTAACGAGTTCTCTCCTCCACTAATAAAAACTGGCCACCACCATATAACTGAACAAAGAGGCCGAACGGGCTTTAACGATCACCTGAGAACAATTTCCTGTAAAGTTTGGTAAAAATTGACCCAATTGTTCTTGATCATGAGACTGTCGTCTGTATGTGTTATTGATATCACACTTGCTGTTCAATAAAATCTATACGATCATGAGCTGTTTATTGATGGTGGGTTAGTGGGTTACAACAGTCGTTGTCATAAGGATGATGTAATTGCGTTTAACGTGAATATTGTCCTCGTGATATGACCTCGTCAGTATATTCTATGTTTAACCACCTGGAATGCTTAAGTACAAGTTTGATAATGGTTGTAAAACAGTTAATACCCCTGGTCGGAACACACGAACAACGGATATATATAAATGACTGAAATTCGACGACTCCGACAACCGTCATTCACACATTATTAATCTAATGTATATCTTTAGCATGGTATACTGTACCGTTTCACCTTAACGTTTGCATAGTATCACATATGAATAACTAAACGGCAAAATAGCAATTAGCAAATAATAATAATAATAATAAAAGAATAATAATAGTAGAAATAACTTTAAATGAGATATTTTGCAGCGAAATCATCGATTTTAAGATAGCAATCTTTTTTTCATCTTTCTTTACAAAGGAAAATATTCTAGCTCCGAATGTTAGAAGTATTGATATCATTTTAGGGATCTGCTGGTATACGTGCTGAATCACTGGTTTTGTCAGCTATGAATACTAGTATCGTGAGTATTTACATATTATAAGTCTCAACTCTTCAGGTGGAACTTTCTTCCGTCAATGATCTAAAATTCCAAGAATTTCGTTGCATGACACAACAGCTGTTCTTTCAAAATGGGTCCTGAAATACAATAAGAAAAACACCGCGTCATTTTGATAGATCTGTCAAAAAACTCTCAAGCAGCACAGCGATTTTTCTGTTAACTTTTTTTAAAAGTTCAACATGAAGTTGGAAGGCTTATGTTTCTCCAAGTGTAGTATAATTTTAATAAAATTATTTAAAATTAGAGGCCCCTTGAGCCTGAATCACTAACCTCTACTTTTTACTACAAATGATAATTTCTGTCAAAATACATTGTAACTGACAAAAAGTGTTGGTTAATTTGAGATTGTAGGGTATCAAAGAGCGCATAGAATTACATCTACAGTTAAATCCTGACTAGAGCAGATTCGACGGGCAATTTATATGTGTAATTGTGGTAAAATTGAAATGTCAGACATAATTATGATAGAGTATTTCCTGTTCAAAATTAAAGCAAATTTTCTCAATTCATTTTTGTTATTACAGTGACAGTGATCTCCTTGATTATTCCTTTTTTAATTTTTCATCTATTATATTCACATTTGTTCATTTTCCTCTAACGTCCAAAGTTTATGATAAAACCATCAACAAATGTCGTAAAGCTTATGAACTGCATGTATGACCCAAAGCTGAATCCAATCGTTTCGTAAGTAAAACAATCATTTTGATTGGGGACAGGGCTATCAGGCCACGTTTCTTCAAATTGGGCTGATCAACTAATGTAAATTTAAAAACAACGGACTATACATCTTTCATCGTGTGTGTATTTCGTTTTTCTGTAAAATTGTACATTAAAATCTCAACGATAAACCTAGAATCCATCTTATTTTCCTAGGATATCTTTAAAAACGTAACTTTTATACTATACACTCTGTTTGAAGAACGCATGTATAATGTTAACAAAAATCAAATGAAAAAATCACTAATTTTCAACCTGAATTTGCTATCTAATAGAGACATATCTGCAATAAATGTCGGGGGCAAATCTGGTAGTGGATCTCTGTGTACAGTTGTCTTTTCATGGTCCAAAGAGAGAAGGTTCGCAGGTTTTTTATGAAATGATAATTGCCTTATTAGGCGATCAACCATTTCGAAATGGGCTCTTATTTTGGTATCGATTGTATTAATATATAAGACAAAAATACAATATGATGTTAAATTTGTTCTGCTATACACGTTCCCAATCATGTGTACTGAATCAAACTTACAAGCTAATTATAAAACATACTAAGGTTATACTGAGACCCACCAATAGCCATGGGGTTATAAGGAATCATGTTAAATAAATAATGCAATAAATTAAACTTATACAGGAGGCCTCGCCTCCGAGTGTAATGATGTACGCGTCTATATTTCAATCCACTTATTCTCAACTTCCATCTGATATTGCGATATTGTAATTATATCACTGTGTAAATTTGAATTTCCAACAATGAATTGATATATTTCGATGTTCGTAAATGCTTACAAGCTTTGTGTAGTTTGGCCTTAATACATAGTGGAACATGTTATTTTTATCAACACGTCTGACGTAAGTCAATTCTGCATGGTTAATTAGTACGCTGTGGTTTAAGTAGGAAACAAACTATCTTAAATATCGTATTTTTGTACTGTTATCAGAATTAGATTGTAATGGGATGAGTAGACTGAGAGAAAAACTCAAAATCAATACACCTTGTGAAACAGCGCTTCACGGTGCATTTCCCAAACTGTTGATAGTACAAAAACAGCAATACAGCTTTGGATTCACAACATTTGCATCATTTCGAAAACTATCAAATGCCTATGGCTTATACAAAATTGGGTTTTTAAAAGAAATATAAAATTTCAGATACCAAAGTATAAATCTAGGATACATATACAAATCTGATGATATTGGACAAACACAAATCTGGAAATTCAGAGGAGGGATCAGGTGCCGTGGATGATTAAGCATCACCTGTTGACCGGTCACATCCGCCGTGAATCCACAGTCAAATTTAAATAGGTGAGAAAGAAATCCTCGTCACAAGAGGTACAGACAACTCAACATTTCATTTGGTGAAACAGAGTAATCCAAACAAGAATATTATACCGACCGTAAAATTTGCGGAACGTTGATATCAAATGCGATTTTCGATAAATCTGTACCAATAACTTGTTAGTAAGTAGTTTTCCTCTGTATATAAAATGTTCATATATTGAATATACCTTGGCATATCGGATCTTTTCTAAGATATAAACACCATATCCAGGTAATTGAAGGATATTACTACTTACATGTTTACATAATTAAACGATCGGAAAGCCGTCCGTCGTATACCCTAGGTGTTAATTTCCTGTTTGTGTTTATAGTAAGTAAAACGTCCAAGTAGGAAGCGTGTGTCCTTGATTCTATTGTGTCTTTAATTTCCAGTCCGTTGGGATATATCAGATTGATATATGTATGTAATTGTCATTATCAATTGATAAAATGTCGATATATCTAGATGTCAAATTAAAGGACATCGCTAGCTTTTTCTTCTTTCGATTCAGAAGCTTCTGGATGAAATACAATTTGTATGAATAAAGGAACAGGTCAGCCAATAGAGGCACACAGTTCTACCCCATGGAAATGCCGGCAGTTTACTGAAAGACAATAAATTACTCTTAGACGGATTTTGGCTAGACATTTTGTATGATACCATTTTTAGAGACATCTTTTTAAATTGGCGCTCAACTGATGACGTCTAATTGACAGAAACGATCGTATCGAGCATTATAACTCTGGTATTATGTTTATAATATTTATATGAAGTTAAGTGTATTCGTCAGTGCTTCGTCGTATTTTGGGACCTCTTAAAATATGATTTTGAGGTTTTCATTTTCAACAATAGAAACCTCACCGGTGATTACATGTCCAATAGGATTATAAATGAAGGGAGATGATAAATATATAATAGCACTATGTAAAATATGGTTGATGTCTAGGCACTGCAAAACCTGTTTGTTATTAAACAGATTGGATGCAATACTAGGTGTATGACGGAACTTTTTGTAGTTAAGAACACTGTTAAAGTTTAAAGTGTCTACACTCTTGTTTGTAAATTTTGATGTCAGCAAAAGGCGTTACTGTTCAGTTATTGTACATTTACCATATGTTTTAGTGCAGGTTTGAACAGTCTGTGGTCAGCAATGTCCTTTAAAACTGAATTCAATGCGTTTTCATGGGTTATATTCGGTATTTCCTGACATTTACACAGGAGTAGTAATAGGCAGCTCCATGGCGGGCATTTGAATTTTCGACGTTAGGGGCGCCACCAGTGGCGATGACGTCATCAGAATGCTGGCTTCTGATTGGTCAATTCAAATCCCCGTCATGGAGCCGCCTGTGACGTCATAACCGGAAGTGCGTCATACCGGTATTGAGGTCATGTTGTCATGGCAATAAGGAGAAAGAGCCAATCGTTGAGCTTGGAGGCGTGTCTATGACCGGAAGTGTAAGGTTGTGGGGCGGCCATCTTGGTTAACGAGCCAATGAGAGCCTTCGTTACAAGAGGTTGGGGTCACGAGAGGTCACGTGAGTTCACGAGAAGTCAACGGTTAGAGAGAGAAGTTAAGTTTTTCCAGTTTTGAGGTGAGAGTGAATCTATTTTTAGAACCGAAACTTTTGGTTTTTCCAGGTTTTTAAAACCGGTAGTTGGTGGCGCCACCGTCGGTGAGAGTGCGCAAGTACGTGTTTTTTCCTTCATCTCTCTGTCCTTCTGACTTTTTCTCTCCTTCTCTCTTTTCCTGTCCGTCCATCGTTTCCCCATTCTTTCTTTCTGTTCTTCTTCTTCTCTCTGTTTCCCTTCTTCTCTCTGTTTCTCTTCTTCTTCTCTGTTTCTCTTCTTCTCTCTGTTTCTCTTCTTCGTCTCTCTGTTTCTCCCCTTTCCACCCCTTTTGTCTTTTCATGTCTTCTTTTCTCACGTCTTTATTCATTTCATTTTCTCTTTTCGTCGGTTTCATATTGAGTTCAATGCCCGATGTGGACACGGTGACTCTCGGTCATCAACTGACCCAAGTCCTGTGTTGCACTTCATTTTATGATTAAATGACACGACGAAAATGAAGTTTGGCAATCACTTTTCCTCCTAGAAAATGAATTTTACGTCCCATGTCATCTCTCAATTGTATTTCAATGGTGACAAAATACTTTTTATTTAAACCCACCTAATTGTAATGAAAAGGTTCCCAATGTTGATGATTGAGCGATTGACCCGTTTGAAAAGGGACCACACGTAATAACGGTAACGGTTGTGAACCCACAATTTGACTTTCGGCAATGTTACTGTAGACATAGATACCACTCATACCGATATTTAAATCGGGTGGATGTGTGTGACATCGACCCATTTAGTCATTTCCTCATTCATGCCAATGGCTTCAAAGTCAAGTTTATAACCTAGTAGACTTGGAAAACGTATTAAAAAAAATGGAACGGAATAGATGGAACGGCCTTTAAACTCAATCACAAATCGATCTAAAGCTGAATCATACCTGAATCGAATAGTATTTTTATGAGAGAGATATTCTATCCCATCAATGACATATTGGAAGGCTCTAGAAAACCCGACTTTCATCTCTTCTATTAAAGCAGCAGGAGACGCATAAAACCCCGAAAGAAATTTAAGTCTCCAAATACTTCCTACAAAAGCGATCCCCGACTTCGTATCAGGTTTAGAGATGACATGATCAAACTGGGGATCATCTAACGAGACGTGTTTCTTAATCAATTCTACAGTAAAACGTTCATGTTGACGATATTTCATTTCCTTTTTCTTAGTATACGTAGAGGGGTCCTGGGGATATTTAGGTGTCACGACGGATTCCAAAGGAACGTGAAGGGGCACCATTACATCTATGAAATTCTCATCGGATCCTATCTATTAAGTTGGGAAAGATCAACTCACTCAAAGCTACTTCCCACTCACTATCCATCATACTTAAAGCTTGAGGTAAATAAGTTTTGAATTATGTTAAGGTATTATTGGGAAAGTCTTTTAAACTAGCATCGCTAGATAAAGTCCTGTAAAAACTACCATGATCTTTAGAATCGAGAGTCGCCATGATACGTGTACTTAAGATCCAACTGTATAAATGAACCCCTACCCTTCACTGTCTTCTGTTTTATATCAACAACAATAACACCAAAGTCAAGTTTCATCGATTTTAATACGCAATAAACTTTATTCAAACTTTATTGACTTTATGCAATAACCATAAGGTAAAGTACAAAAGTTTTCAATGCGATGTCTCTTATCATACACGACACGCACTTCTTTAGTCATCGTCTGTGTTTTGACTTTATGCTGTTTCGTTCGCATGATCTTATGAGGGTACGATACAAGCACTTTCTTTTGTTGACCACGTAACAACTGTTTCAATGTATCTACGTTGACTGTAGAAGTGGTACGACTATCAAAAGTGATTCCTTTGACTTTACACACCGTTTTGTCCTGACGAGTCTTGTACGCATAATTTTTAGGACCTCCCGAGACAAAGGATAAGATAGAATCGCCATCTAATTCGTCTGTCCATCCTCCTAAACTATTCATGATAGTGGGATTCCACTGCTGTGGATCGTATTAATAAATGATACTGTCTGTATCAAAATATAACACGTTCTCCCAAACGTTCTAGGGTGGCATAGAAATGTAACCGTGCTAAAGACGTCGTAAAGGCTGCTAGCACTACATTGCTAAAACCATTGGGCTCATCAAAGTCATCCATTTGTTTTGAATTCACCAGCATCATGTCAGGCTCATCATGGCCTTCGTCATTTGGAATCAGTTCTTAATGTAATATATCACGAGTGTCATCTTGAAGCAACTGTTGTAATGCTTCGTAACTCTCCACATACTGTGTCTGAGGTAAATTAGTCCGTTGAGCAAATTTACCCCACAAACAGTTCAGAAACAGTTTTGCAATGGTCCGTAAGATAGGATTCTTCTCTACATCTTCTCGTATGATCAGTTGTTCTCTCGTTTCAATCTCTTTGAGGTACTGACGACGATCTTCTACTGTTTGACAGGAAGCAGGAAAACCACTAGCCTGTTGCTTAATCTGGAGAAACTGATCAGTATAGCTACGGAATCAAGTATTGGACTGATCAGGGAAATGCCATACTTCAAAGATACGATCGATCACATAACCTTTCTCTATAGCTTAATTCAATTCACACGTCGTCCATGTACCTAACAAACTTCGCTCTTGATTCGTATGAGAGCATCGATAACTCATACCGAACTCCTGTTCGATTCCTTGTTGAGCACAAGTACGGCATAAAGGAAAAGGTAGTTTTCCTCCTGCAAACCGATAAGGAAACACGGTATAAAACGGCTGACGAGGAGGAATGACTCGACATTGTACCAGTCCAAAATATTGATCTAGACTTTTGAAATCATGGGTAATCACGTCTGGGTTTCCAATTGGAAAAGTCCCATGTTTCAAGACAAACGGGTACAAAGAACATACATCCACGTAACGAATGTCTCCTTCTTCACAAAGCAAACGAGTAGCATTCGTTCGACCTCCAAATAAAGCATCTTTAGGAACTAATGGGTCGGGAAAATCTTCATACGTTTTATCAATGAAATGCTGAAACTCTGGATCCGTCTTGTACCTTTGACGATAATCATGTTCCCACAGCGTTTCTACTTGATAGTGTTGACGCAAATACTGATCTCTCTCTAAGGTCTTTGATACACTTCTTCATGCGTCAAAGAAGGATGAAACGGGTGTTGCTCTTACTTTAAGTTAGGAAAACACAAGGGACATCCGTGCTAAAACAGCCATGAAACTCGTAAATGGTCCGAGTGTCTTCATGATAACCATCCACTCGATAAGATCCTACTTGGACTTCACCTCCCTGACGAGCATGTTTAATCGTTTGACCAGTTTCATGTTCTTTCCAACTCAACCAGCGTAATTCTAGGGTGCAATATTGTCGTGGTGAAGGATATCCCCGCGGAGGTATGATAGCAATCGTATCTTTTTGCATATGATTCCGACGATAGGCTATATTCCCCGTACTGGTAAACGTAATCGATTCAGCAAAGGGGTCCACATCGGCTAGTTTCAAACACATGCTTTGAAAATGCATACAAGCTTGTCGCAGTATTTTTCTAATTCGCATTGCAAATGAAAAATCTCACCCTTTCGAATTTGGTCTTGATACCACTCTTCAAAATCACGACGGACATCAGGTTTCATACATCCGGGTTGTAATACATAGCTGGGGGATATACCCCTATGTAATTTGCATTAGCTTCTGTATTGAACAAATGCGGAAAGTAGCCTTTCTGGAGTTCAGTCAATCCAAAAGCTTTAGGTAACGAAGCTAAAGGAAACGACAAGAAATTACACGAGTCTTTAAACCTGATGTTTCCTGCCGTCATAGACATAATCTTAGAACCGTTCATGACCACATCAGGTTTTTCACAGGCATGATGTACCAGATGATGTAAAATAAACTGTCCATCGTACCCTTTAAAGTTATGAGCAATAGCTATAGTCCCATCATGTAAAAGTTTCTCCCTTTGATGTATGTCATCATACACGGTCGTTTGAAATAACCAAGTCAAAGGGGCGAAGATGATTCATCCTGAGAAGGGATCCGTTGTATAAAACAGCGATGATCTAGATCCACGATCTGTTTACAATGGTGACATTTTTTCTTCTTTTCTTGACAGCAGTGTTGTGCGAGTTGTTTCTTACTCATCAATAACTGACAAGTGGGACATCGAGTCATTAGCTGACATGGAGTCTTGGTCGTATTACTGCTATAAGGTTTCAAATGATTCTCGTAACACTGAGTCGATGTGAATGTCCTCTGACAATGTGTACATTCTATAGGTTTTATCGTGGTATCGGGAACACGGGGCCACGGTTCAAAACAACAAAAGCAGCATAGGGCATCGTGAATTCTACATGATTATAACCCACATCACAACGGTCACAATAGTAATTATATTCCAAGAGTCCAGGCATACAATACTATACTATACAATCGTAATGGTGATCATCGTATAAGACGTGAATGGGGGCCCCGGATCCTACACCACTATACAGTACATTTAATGTCAATCGTTTTGCGTTGGTATTCAGTTCGTAGATTTGGTAACAACGCGGTCTGAAAACGTTGCCATTCTTCAGGTACACTCTCTTGCTGGGGATCACATCCAGCTTGTTGCATTAAGGCATGAGCTTCTCATCGTTGAAGAGTAGTCCTTTTTGCATCGCCATAAATAAAAGTTTTCCAATATCGTTGACAGTTTTTGTACTTGTCTCCATCTCCAAGTCCAGGTTTCTGACAATGAAAACGGCCAACTCCAATAGCACGAGCTAAACAGGTCTTGTCTTTATTCTTGATCTGTATCAAACTTCTCTTCTTGTTCAGCATGACTTTTTTATCAACACTGAGATGATATTTTCGTTTTCCACCCCCGCTACCTACAGGTTGTATGACATGGATTACTGACAGGGTGGTAGACCCATCTTCGATTCTAAAATTTTCATTACTCTGTTGCACTTTCTCAATTTTCTCCATGAGTAGTTCAGCATTCAGGTATTTAGCATCCGTAAATTCTACCCACACTTCACTTTTTAAAGATGGATGATGTATATTGACTCGCATCTTATCCCGATCTTCTCACTGTAGTTTGTTCTTAATAGAAGTCGACATATGATCTAATACCTCTGATACCAAGTGTATGGCATCTTTAGAAAAATGTTTAAATTTGACTTGGTACACATTCGAAGCCGTTTTAAACTTACGTGATTTACGCTCACTCAGAGTGTCTACTTCATAGTAATCACTATAATCGGTGAGTTGTCTGTTTGCATTAAATCCATCACCCCGTTGATCTCTCTGGTGAGCCTGTCTTTGACTTCTCGTCTGTTCTTGTCTTTCATTTAACAATAAATCAAAGTTCGGTAAATTAGCCATTCCGTGTGTATGCTTCCGTTGTCAAATCTAAAATGAAGTACGATAACTGTAGACATGTATTTATAATAAAAAAGGAAATAACTGTAGATACTCAAACGAAGTATCATCACATATATATACTCTGTTATATTTTGATCTTTTATGTTTTATAGGTCCATAAAACTAGAATTTATTGTATTTCGTTTTATTTTCATATAGAATTAGAAATACTAAAAACTAGTGACAATATCTGTCTTAAAAACAGGTGGCCAGATGTCTAGACGTAGATATATAGACAGAAAAATCGTCAATAACAGGTGGCCAGATGCCAAATGTCAAAAACAGGTGTTCCGATGCCAAGTGTCAAAAACAGGTGTTCAGATGCCAAGTGTCAAAAATGTCAAAAACAGGTGTTCAGATGCCAAGTGTCAAAAATGTCAAAAACAGGTGGCCAGATATCAAGTGTCAAAAATGTCAAAAACAGGTGGCCAGATGCCAAGTGTCAAAAATGTCAAAAACAGGTGGCCAGATGTCTAGACGGAAAAAATCAATACGTGACGTCATTAACTCTATATAAGCTAGTACTGTCTGAGTCTCGGTATTAGTTCATCATCATGGACAACTTGAAAGATGCACCATCGGAGAGTGATTTACGTAGAGGTATTCATCGGAGTTCGTCGACAAAGAGAAGATTGATAGTTGTGAGGGTTACTCTACGTAGGTCCGCGTTTACGAGTCGTCCATTGGCACCACCACCTTATAGGCCTAGGACACCACTACCTATACCTCCTCCGCCAAGAGCTGTGCCATCAGTACCACCAATGCCTGAGGTGGAGCATGAGTAGTAATACGCAGCTCCATGGCGGGCATTTTGAATTTCGCCGCTAGGGGGCGCCACCAGTGGCGCTGTTTGATGACGTCATCAGAATACTGGCTTCTGATTGGTCAATTCAAATGGCCGCCATGGAGCCGCCTGTGAAGTCATAAGCGGAAGTGCGTCATACCGGAAGTGAGGTCATACCGGAAGTGCGTCGTACCGGAAGTGAGGTCCTGTTCTCATGGCAATAAGGAGAAAGAGCCAATCGTTGAGTTTGGAGGCGTGTCTATGATCGGAAGTGGAAGGTTGTGGGGGCGGCCATCTTGGCTAAGGAGCCAATGACAGCCTTCGTTACAAGAGGTTGGGGTCACGAGAGGTCACGTGGGTTCACGAGATGTCAATGGTAAGAGAGAGAAGTTGGGTTTTTCCAATTTTGAGCTGAGAGTGAATCTATTTTTAGAACCGAAACTTTGGGTTTTTCCAGTTTTGAGCTGAGAGTGAATCTATTTTTAGAACCGAAACTTTGGGTTTTTCCAGGTTTGTGAAACCAGTAGTTGGTGGCGCCACCGTCGGTGAAACTAGTAGTTGGTGGCGCCACCGTCGGTGAGAGTACACAAGTGCGCATGCGCGAGAAGCGGTAGGCCTAGCTCGACTCAAGCTTGAAACTAAGACTTGTACTAAGGCTTGTAGTGTGACGAGTATGTACAAAGGGAGATCGCTCTGTATAGCCTGTAGGGATGGGGTAAAGGGGAGATCACTCTGTATAGCTTGTATGAGTAGGACTAAAGGGAGATCACTCTGTATAGACTGTATAGGTGGAACAAAGGGAGATTACTCTGTATAGACTATAGGGGTGGAACAAAAGGGGCGATGACTCTATATGGGGTGTATGCACTTAACCAGAGAGGGAGGGCGGGTGGGTAGTGAAACAGGAAGTATAGTAAGGGTAGCCATCTTGGCTATAGAATCATGGGATATCTGGTTTTTCAGGGACTGACTAATCTCACGACAGGAGGGAAAACTATAGAACATGAAAGTGTGTAACGTTCTCAAAGTTTGTCAAAATGATCAAGTGTGTGTGTGTTGTTCTCAAAGTTTGTCAAAGGAATCAAGTGTACCGTTCTCATGTTTCAAAGTTTGTCAAAGTGATCAAGTGTTTGTGTGTCGTTCTCAAAGTTTGCAACGTGTGTACCGTTCTCAAAGTTTGCAATGTGTGCAACGTTATGAAGTCTCAAAGTGACAGACACAAGAAGCACAAGTGACACAAGTGAGACAAGTGACAAAGTGACACAAGTAGTAAAGTGTAAAGTATGAAGTTGTTCACTTACATCGTTTCAACAAGTATCAAAGTTCAGATAGTGAAAATAGTATCTGTATTATTTTATATTATTTCTTGTACTACTGTATATAAAATAAAAAATTAAACACTCACCCAGAGAGAGTTTTTTCTGACGATGTTGACTCTTCGAGCTTCGGCTGCCAAATGAGCTCTCAGTAGTCTAACTGAACTTAATCTCAAGTGTTTTATGTTACTATTTTTAGAATTGCCTCGTTTTAAATTTTTGTCTGATAAAATTGAATCCATCAAGTAAAAAAAAAGAATTAACTTACTTATTATAGGTTAGACTTACCACTATAGTATAACACATACAAAAACTGCATAGTTTCAGTTAAGGTTTCTTTTCGTGTAAGTTAGGTGGCCCTGAAAAGGGCCGTTTGTTTTTGGGTTGTTAAAACCCTATTCTCCGTCCAGCAGACATCGCAACTGACTGACTTCGGCTTCTTTCTCCTTGATCAGCCGTTTTATTTCTTGCTCCCGCAGCCTCAGTAGTCTCAAATCTGCCTGAGCCATGGTATACTGCAGCTCAGGCAGTGGAGGCGCTGATGGTACAGCCCTGGGTGCAGGAGGTCTAGGAGGTGGTACCCTAGAGCTGCAAGGTGGTGGTGGCGGCGGACGGTCTAAAAATGCTGGCCGACGGGGAGTAGGCCGCACTATCGTTACTTTTCTCTTCGGCGACGAACACCGATGAATTCCTCTAACGAAATCACTTTCACTAGGGATATCTTCAAACCTGTCCATGATGATGATGAACTGATACCGAGTCAAACCAAATGTCTGGTTTATATAGAGACTATGAACGAGGTCTATTCGGAGTATGAGTTGTTTCATGACTCCTACTACTACTACTCGGAACGTTTTTGTCTTATACCTTAGATGATACACTACTCAAGTGACCATGTATATAATACATACATGACTGAAGTGACCATGTATATAATACTACATCTCTCAGTTTCATTACTAGTATTAAAATGGCATACTATCAGTCCATATCTCCCGATACGATACAATTAAAGCATGAATTTACCATGTTTGTGGCGGGACCTACCAAATCAGGAAAAACTGTATTTGTAAAACAGTTGATAGAATGGAAGGATCAATGGATTCATTCCCCTCCCGACGAAATTGTATGGTGTTATCGTGAATGGCAACCTGCTTATGAAATCTTACAGCGGGAACATCAAGTTCACTTCGTTCAAAATATACCTGAGAATGACGAATTCTTAGTTTCTGATCCAACTCGTCGTCACCTACTTGTCTTTGATGATATGATGGGCAGTAAAGCTCTCGATTCTATCGTAGAATGGTTTACACGTAAAGCTCATTATCGAAACACAAGTGTGATCTACATCACTCAAAACTTGTTTGATCGTGCTAAACAATATCGTACCATAAGTCTGAATGCTCATTATCTCGTCCTGTTTAAGAATCCTAGAGATAAATCTCAAGTGACCAGCTTATCACGTCAATTAGACCTACCAGGTTTAAAACCATGCTTATCACGATGCTACAAATCGTCCTCATGGTTATCTCTTGATTGATCTCACATCGTCTACCCCTGATAATCTAAGATTAAGATCAGATCTGTTTCATCCTTGGTTTACGGGAGGAATAGTGTTGTATACACCTTATAAGTAGACAGTCACTTTCTCTAGGGTGTCATTTCTCGTATTCCTGTTAACGTAGAATCATGAATCCTTTACCTAAAGCCACCAGTAAACTGGTGACTACTCTAAGAAAATTACAATTGGAGAAAGATCCCGTCAGATGTCAGACGTATCTTATATAGTACCCCTTCTAAAAACCGTCCATTGCCCAAGTTTCATACAGGTGATCGCGTACGTATCAGTAAAGTAAAACGTACATTTGATAAGGGATACTTACCTAACTGGACCACGGAACTGTTCACGGTCGAGAAACGAGTACCTGATCGTTATCCAGAATGATCATCAAGAACGATTAGAAGGTACGTTTTACGAATCTGAATTACAACCCGTTTTGAAAACAGATGATGTCTATGAAGTCGAAGGCGTGTAGGTAAAAATCGCGTTATAGAAGAAGTGAAGGTACATTGGAAAGGATATCCTTCTACTTTTGATTCATGGATCACCAAATCCAACTTGATCGACCAGTAGACTCGGTAAGCCGAGTGTCTATCAGAGTTAACAATGAGCCCACCGAGCAAACACCCGATAGAGTGAGTCATACGCCTAGTACTACTTGGAAATGGTGCGGAGAAAACATACCTCGGAATGAAATTGTATTCTTTGTTCAAGTCATTCTTGCCTTTACTATCATCATAGCTTGTGTCGTTCATTTGGCTTTGAAAGATGACAATAGTCAGTTCTGGATGGTTATGTTAAGTGGGTGTATGGGGTACATCATGCCTAATCCTAGTATGAAAACTACCTTCCAAAGCAAATCATTGAATCTATAAAGACTTCAAGTTCCCACGTTTGAATCCCATTCCTAAGGACTGTATTGATAGTGACACATTATGACACTCATCGTTCATAAAGGGGTACCCCGTCAGAAAGGCTATGGGCTTCTCTTCCCTAAACTGACTCAATCGTTAACGAGAACAACTCATGGTCTGATCTCTCCTCAGAGAGGTGGGATCATTAATCCATTAAGACTTGCAGGGAGTATCGTCAATACACTCGTAGGAGCATTTAGTCCCAGAGCATCTGATATGCAATATGGCAAAGGTATTTGGTCAGACTTCCTCAAACCTACCATGACGAAAAACCATTCCTCATATAGCTAAGTTTGCTTTAAATATGGGTATGGATGTGATACAGAATAAACGTTCATTGAAAAATGTTCTTGTTCAACGAGGAAAAGAAGCAGTGAGCAACTTAATGACGGGTCCTAAGAAAACATTAGCTCGTGCCCCCTCTCATGTCGCTTCTCGTTTAGCAGGCAAGGAACGAACAGGAACAACGAGTCATATGAACAGTAGTATAAAAAAGAAACGAATGAGACGTCCCTTTCAGTCTACTTCTATAGGTTTAGTGTTTATCGTATGAAACATATACAAACAATATCTCAGGAAAAAAATAATAGGTAACTAGCAACGTGAATAAGGTTTTCATTACTTATCACTTAATTATGGTATCAGGGAAATACCCCATCATCTAATCAATGTTCATTCACTCTAGACCTCAAAGACCCATCACTATACATTTACTCTACAAGTCTTAGTACAAGCTTGAGTCGAACTCGGCCTACCGCTTCTCGCGTTTGCGCACTT
Organism: Atrina japonica; assembly: GCA_030159075.1. Classification (NCBI taxonomy): domain Eukaryota; kingdom Metazoa; phylum Mollusca; class Bivalvia; order Pterioida; family Pinnidae; genus Atrina; species Atrina japonica. Next base: position 21,426 of record BROG01000840.1, read on the forward strand.
GAAACAGGACTCTCGCCGACTAACTCAAAGTGACGAGCTCGGCCTACCGCTTCTCGCGCATGCGCACTTGATGATACACAACTCTCAACGACGATGGCGCCACCAACTACTGGTTTCACAAACCTGGAAAAAACCCAAAGTTTCGGTTCTAAAAATAGATTCACTTTCAGCTCAAAACTGGAAAAACCCAAAGTTTCGGTTCTAAAAATAGATTCACTCTCAGCTCAAAACTGGAAAAACCCCAACTTCTCTCTCTCTTACCGTTGACTTCTCGTGAACTCACGTGACCTCTCGTGACCCCAACCTCTTGTAACGAAGGCTCTCATTGGCTCCTTAGCCAAGATGGCCGCCCCCACGCCTCCAAACTCAACGATTGGCTCTTTCTCCTTATTGCCATGACAACAAGACCTCACTTCCGGTATGACCTCACTTCCGGTATGACCTCACTTCCGGTATGACCTCACTTCCGGTATGACACACTTCCGGTTATGACGTCACAGGCGGCTCCATGGCGGGTCATTTGAATTGACCAATCAGAAGCCAGCATTCTGATGACGTCATCAACAGCGCCATTGGTGGCGCCCCCTAGCGGCAAAATTCAAAATGCCCGCCATGGAGCTGCCTATTAGTACTAGCATGCTATGGCACAGTGTGATTTGAGGGTTCTCTGGCAACGCCAAATAAGACAGCTGATAGAAGAAAAGGAGATGGACGTCAGGTACTTGCGAAGTCTGCTGGATGACCAATAGACTTTTTCTCCAACGAGAAAAATTCAACGGCCCTTTTAAGGGCCACCAAACTTATTCGAAAAGAAACCTTCACTAAAGGTATGCAGGGTTTGTGTTATTCTGTAGCGGTGAGTTTAATAATAGTGACTACACACTGCTTATCCGCGTATATTCAACATTAAATTTTATTTGTATGTTTGTGTTTTTGTTATGATGTATTCACTTCATTAGATAAAAGTATAAATATAGTAAGTCATGTGACTAGAGAGAGGTTCAGTTCAGCCTGTGAAAACTCATTCGAGATCCGAAGCTCGAGGTGTTAACATCATAAGAAAAAACCAAAATTTTCAGCATAGGGTGAGTGTTTCATTTTTTATTAGATAGGACTAGATTATTTTCCATGCATCAAAAATGATAAATATCTCAGAAAAAAAAGTCACATGACTAGAGTATAGGTTCAGTTAGACCTCTGAGAGCTCATTTGCGATCCGAAGCTCAAAGAGTCAACATCGTCAGAAAACCACTACCAGCATAGGGTGAGTGTTTGAATTTTTATTACCATAGGCTTAGTGTTTATCGTATGAAACATGTACAAACAATATCGCAGAAAAAAATTAGGTAACTACCAACGTTAATAAGGTTTTCATTACTTATCACTTAATCATGCTATCAGAGGAATACCCCATCATCTAATCAATGTTCATTCACTCTAGATCTCAAAAACCCATCACTATACAGTTTATGATAGTTCAGATCCATACACGGTATACAGAGTGATCTCCCTTTGTACATGCTCTACAAGTCTTAGTTCAAGCTTGAGTCGAGCTCGGCCTACCGCTTCTTGCGCTTGCGCACTTGAAACAGGACTCTCGCCGACTAACTCACACTACCGCTTCTCGCGCTTGCGCACTTGAAACAGGACTCTCGCCGACTAACTCACAGTTACGAACTCGGCCTACCGCTTCTCGCGCTTGCGCACTCTCACCGACGGTGGCGCCACCAACTACTGGTTTCACAAACCTGGAAAAACCCAAAGTTTCGGTTCTTAAAATAGATTCACTCTCAGCTCAAAACTGGAAAAACCCAACTTCTCTCTCTAACCGTTGACTTCTCGTAAACTCACGTGACCCCAACCTCTTGTAACGAAGGCTCTCATTGGCTCGTTAGCCAAGATGACCGTCCCCACAACCTTACACTTCCGGTCATAGACACGCCTCCAAGCTCAACGATTGGCTCTTTCTACTTATTGTAATGACAATATGACCTCACTTCCAGTATGACGCACTTCCGGTTATGACGTCACAGGCGGCTCCATGGCGGGCATTTGAATTGACCTATAAGAAGCCAGTATTCTGATGACGTCATCAAACAGCGCCACTGGTGGCGCCCCCCTAGCGGCGAAAATTCAAATGCCCGCCATGGAGCTGCCTATTACTACTCACAGGTCTAGGTCCTATCATAAAACACTTACGTTTTATTGTAAAATTAAAATAAGTTTTATATTCGAAATATCAGCGATATGTATAGCAATATATCGCTGGAAATAAAGAATTACATTTAAATTGTACTGACTATACTGTCATTTCCGATTATTTCACACACTACTTTGCCTTTGGACTCACCGATTGAGTTAACTCAAGTGTTAGTTTAAACATATTTTATTGCTTTTAATGCAATTGGATTGAGCATTATCTCAAGCGCTCTCTCCACAACAAATATGTACAATGTAATTTGATAGCGATATAATCAAATACATGCTGATAGATAGAAAAGGCATAAGAAGAGAAGTATATACATATATATAATATTATATATATATATATATATATATATATAAGGTATTTAGCTTTATATAATATACTGTTATTTTATGTCAAAATTAAAAAAAAACCAACAACCTCCTGGTATTATTTCACAACATTCAAATACCCTTTGTCCATGAAAACACATTCCTTGTAGGACTCATTCCCTTCCAAGTAATCTAACTAAGTTAACATTCCTCCCAAGTATTTCAAATATTTTAAGACAGACACATCATATTTTTTCAATCAACGGTTTAAGCGTCAAGTGTTCAAAATACAAAGAGCCTAGATAACAGATTAAATTTATATTAGGAATTTAATCTGGCTATTTTCTAAGGCTCGTTCTCTTTCTTTTTTAATTATCTTTCATTTTTATTTGATAATAGGCTATTTATGTAGCAGAGTGCTTCATAATTTTCAGGAAGAGTTACCTCGCTTGAAAACATATCCCAACATGCATTTATATCGGCCATATTGGATGGTTGTGGATACCGTACACAAGTACCGAAGTCATGAAGTTGAAACGCTTTCTTTTACGATATTATCCACCTGGTAAGAAAAATGCGTTCTGGTAAACCTTATGTCTGAATAATTTCCGTACCCCATTTATAATCAACGTCTTCCGGGTAAATCGTGTATTGTGTCTTAGTCGCCGTCCTAGCAATACACGAAGTTTTTTTTTTCTGACACCTGCACATGTCGAACTCGTGGGAATTAAACAACACTCATAGTAATTACAATGGAAATCTGTCATCATATGCGATGATGTAGAAACCTTTTAATCTCTATTGACCAATAATAATAATCTTGAATGAAAACGGAAAATTTCGTTTAGAAACGGAGATACTAAAGACCGGATATTTTCCTGACATTGTCCGGATATGTTTGAGTATGACCGGAGTTTTATGTACATTAAACAGGTAAATAGTATAATAGAGTTTATGAATCTTCAGTTTAGGATATAAACTACAAATATGACAATGTCGGGAAAAATTTCTGTCTTTAGTACCCCCCATTTAGAAAGGATCTTGTCCTGAAGGCTGAATTAAGCTGAGGCCTAAAATAAAAATTGTTTTAAAAAGTTTGTAAATAACATGTGACCCGACGACCAACTACAGGAATCAGAAGTTCTGTTCATATGTTGATAAGCAACTAAAGCGAGTTATCTATAGGGCAGGACAAATCCACTTGCCTGACGTCTGGGACAATCTCAATTTTGGCTCAGGCAAGTTGAAAATATGGACAGCTAGCCTGTGGGCAAGCCAATAAAAATTAACAATATTTAAAAAAAAAATGGTCTAGTCTTATTACTTTCATAAGTGTTGAAGGAAACAAATATCAAGGCAAGTTAAAAATTGGTCAGGGCAAGTTAAAAATAACTTTCAGTTTGCCCTGGGCAGGCTGACTCAAAAAATATTTGTCCAGTCCTGATCTGTAAAGCCTGTTCTCTGACTGTAATTATGGTAATAAGGGGAGAGAAAATACATGTATAATTGATTTGTTATGGTTCCTGTGGACCAACTCAAATTTTATTTTTTATTGTTCATGCTGAACATCAAGTATTTTGGGCACAAGAACGGGCAATAACCAGGGTTCTCAATAAGTTTAAGAGTAGGAGATGAATTTGATGAAAGTAGGAGGCTTCATTACTATACGCATTATTGGGATGTCATAGGCATCAAAGACTAAGGGGGTCATGGGGCATGCCCCCCGCCTGGAAAATTTTTATTTTTGGATGCTTTCAGACACAATTGCATACATTCTGGATTGAATTAAGAGAGCTTGAAATTCAAAGTTTAATGTCAATATAAGATAAAACAAATTTCAGAAGAAATTTTTTAGATGTAAAATATAATTTTGAAAAAGAGTAAATTTAATTCTTTAAAAATGTATACTTTATAGTTAAAAAGAAAATAATGAAAAGTTTATTTTTAAATACAGTAGATCTATTTGATAGAACACAAATAAACTCATTTTTATGTCATTTTTGTTTGATTCCCACTCTTTTCTTTTAAAAGAAAATTGGCACATAATTTCAGCCTGCAAATTAGCATCTGTTTTAGGTCACTACATAATGTCCGGTACCATTGTCTGTTTCAGAGTTTATAATCACCAGTCCTCAGGATTTATTGACCTTTCAGAATGTTTCTCAACTATTCATTTGCTAGCTTTGGGATCATTGCGGCGAGATAAAAATTTCATGATCTCATTGAAAGATTGATTGACTGATTTGGAAACCGAAGCAGTGCATTTATATTACAGAAAAAAAAACTTTATTGTTTATATTTAAGTCTTGCTTTAACATACCTATTACCTAGTACATATACAGGTGACTCTCGATGGATCGAATTTTGAAACCTCAAAGTTCTCGAAGATTCGTACAGGTCCCGATTTTTTTCCCTTCATTAATCAAGTAAATTAACTTTCGATTTTTCAAACATTGAAACCTCGAAGCGATTCAAAGTCCCCATTTGTATATTCCTTTATATTTCACTCTCAAAACCTTGAAGTCTGAGTAATTTGTCGGTGAATTTATAAAAGTCAATGTCGTAAGGCAGACAGACACCAGGATCCTTACTTGGAAGATTAAACAAGAGGTATTTTCATAACCGGGTAACAAGAAGGTCTTGATCTAATTGAGTTGTTATTTGCAAGGTTGTTAATTAATCAAGATCAATCAAAACAGAAAAACTATATAAAGATGCGTCATAGAGCACAATATCAGGTATGAGTGTCACAGCCAAGCGGTATTTTAACTTTTAGATCCAGTGGTACTGTAGGGTACTGCAACATTATAGGACTTCTATATGTCAATGACAGTTTATATCCTAGTTGAATACATTAAAAATATAAAGTGTTTACATGTTTTTAAGTTTAAAAACTATGTACAGGAATTATTTATGACAAAATTCAAAAATACAAAAACACAGCTCCACCTTATTTTGTGTAGTATTAAGAACCTACATCGGTCGATTTCCGGAACTCTTGAAACCTTGAAGTTTTTCGGTGATCCCGTGGACTTCGAGGTATCAAGAGTCAACTGTTTATGCCAGGTCAAAAAGAAAACCCTCTAGCGACGTTGAAAAATAGAATTTTCTTAGCCTGCTCATTGAGGGGTAATGATCAGGGGTAGAAGTCCTCCCATATACATTCTCTGTAACAAAAGAAGATGCTGTGACATTTCACTGCAACACATACATTGATCTGTTTAACTACATGTCTGTATCTATTTCTCATTGCTGCCATCTAAAATTTGGTGATTTGCTTGCCTGATCTGTTATTCTAAAAATCCAAAGGCATTTAGTTATTAAGTTTTTCCATGGTATAATTCCATTAATTTGAGATGTGAATTCCAAGTAACCATCTTTTTTGTTTAAAAGTTACCTGTCTACATTTTGAATTAAGAAAAGAATTAGATTAGATAACATGAACAATTCACAAATTACTTTGCATTTCGTATGTCTTATCATAAATGTATCAAATAATCTTCTTACCTGTATTTTTCTTCTTTTGACAGGGATAATTCTTGAGTATGAGCAGGGAGGAAATCTGAAAACTAAGTCAATAGACCTGTTAGACCTGAAAGTAGAGTAAGTAGTAGCTCATACACAAAGACATACATCCATGTGTAGTATGCTACACACATGTAGTTTGCTTGTACAATAGTCCCCCTCATGAGAGACCACCCTATTTGCAGCCAAAAAGTGGTCTTTCAAATGGGGTGGCCTCTCCAAAGAAACTTATCAAAATGGTCGAATTCAAAATAACTCTTCGTCTGACAGCTAACCGAGTTGTGTACAGTTGTACATGTATAGATTCTACATAAGGGAAAAAAAAATTAATCATTAGTTTGTCAGGCACCGCCGCATTGCCAAAGATGATGCCGCATTCTAAATTTTTATTGTTTTTTTTCACTTTTGGAATTTTCAATTCCGTAAATATCCGGAATTTTCAATTTTGGGTTTTATTATACCACATCCGATTTTGTAAATTAAGCATTCAATTGACTAAGATGTAGATCAGTGTTACGTTTACATGTAGTTACCATGTGCTGTGAGCTTCAGTGCCGGTGGTAAAATGAGTTTATTATCGACACAGGTCGGGTCTGTGGGACACGGATTATTCTTGAATGGTGTATCATTGGAGGATATAGTGGAAACTGCAATGTAAACAAAATGTTTACGTGTATTACAGATGGAAATATAGACCTTGGGAATTAGGCATATCCAGCACGGTTGTTACGACAAATTACCGAATCGGCACTTATTTACACAATCGGTACTAGAAGTTACCGAATTGGCAACTCAAATTATTACTTGTTCATTTTTCCCTCAAAAATATATCGTTTTAACAATAATTTTATTGATTTAAATGTAATTTATCGACTATATGCGAGTGGTATGTTCATTTTCAAATGTAGGATACAGAGGCCTGTTTTACTTTAGTTTCATTTGAAAGTCTGTCGTAAATTGCTAGTTTAACTTGGGAAATTGTGCTTTCAACCTCTCACTCTCAGTGGTCAACACAACTGTGGATTACTTGGTTTCAATGGAATAAAGAATCATACAACATTACCATACATTAGTATAAACTTGCACACCAACATTGGAATGGACACCTGTATATATACATTTACATGTAAATGGAACATATCAGAAATGTTTAGTCGAAGTAATCCTTTCAAATTAATATATATATATATTGTATATATAAATTAATATATATATATATATATATATATATATGTATATATATATTTTTTTTTTTTTTTTTTTTTTTTTTTTTTTGAAAAAAATTAACAAACTACAATTTAAGATGCTTATTCAGTAATTGGGGTAGTGAGTGCAGATTTGATAGTTCATTGTACCCAGCACGGTGCAAGTCATATTCTGTAAGGTTTGTGGAAATTGGGAGAAGTAAAAGTGAATGGACAGATAAGGTGATGAAATCTGTACGAGTAAATGATGTTGGTCTGTCATTGGGAGGTATATAAGATACCACATAGAGTCTGACAGCGATAACAAAAAACTTCAAGAAAATGATGATAATGATTGACTCCCAACATAGTTCTGATCCTGGGAGTACCGGTAACTCGATATGCACAAAACCTACTGAGGTGCCTTACTTCAGTAGCACTTGTTTTATAGATATTTGTTTTTACTGCGGTACTGATGGTAGTCTCCACAAGGAGACTGGTTCATATCCTGTATGTTTGAATGCTCAACAAAAAGTGCCCCTTCAAAAAGGAAGCATATTATGACTGCAGAACATGATAAAAAGAAAAGAAACTAACTCAGCTGATTTTTAAAATATAAAGGTTTTACTTTGTGTTTTCAATAAATGGTATCAATGAAAAGTGTGTTGGTTTTGTTAGAATTTTATATATATTGATATATTGCTTTGAAAGTGTGTGAAAATTACAATCTTTCCAGGAAAAAAAAAAACCTGCCTGCCTATTCTTTTTTTTTTTAAAAAGTGCCCAAGAAACTAATGATTAATTTTTTTTGGCCTAATGTAATTTTAAGATGTGATAAAGATCTGTTCAACTGCTATGCTACAACTGGAGATTTTTAATATCTTAGCTTATTTGGTCTCAAAACTGGATTTTTATAATAGATTTTTTTTACATTCTTTTTTTTTTTTAATTTTTTTTAACATATTTTATTATGGCAAAAGGCCAGGATTTTTTACATATCCCCTCCATCTCCAACTGGCATGGGAGTATGGGGAATATTATAGGTGGCCAAGTACCATACACACTGAACACATATTAACTCACAAAAAAACAAAAACAAATAGACTTTTTTTTTACGTTTTGTTGTCATTTATCTTTTTCTTTTTTTCTTTTTTGTTTTTTTTTGCATGTTATAACATCTGATTGATTTCCTTGTTTTGTTAAATTATTTAAACAATTGAATGTCTTTTTAATATTACTGTATGAATTTTGCAAGTTTATATATGTACAAATTAAATAAAAAGATAACAACTTTGTTTATAATCTAAAAAAATTAAGTTTACAGAATTTTTAAATGCCAGTCTGGTCCGGTCCGTTTCTTATATTACTTCAGGAAGTACATCTACAATTACATGTGCTTTGTGACAATTTTGACCTTGAGGTAAATGCTTTGCATGCTTGATTATAAATAAAATGATAATTTTCTTTTGTCATTTTTGTTGTTGAAGTACATTACAAATATCTTTTGAGACCTTAAGATGTTGTGATAACTTCTTTTGATGATTGGTATCATGCTTCTAATCATCTATGATCCATATGTGTGTCACATGACATACACACACTCACTTAGACCAAGTCTTCATTAAGACCAAGTACAATGTAGCTGCCAATCAGTGGATAGAACAGTGTTATATCATCATTAACACCCTCAATAATTAACATGCCAACAGGTTATTTACCTGTAAAAGTGTCAACAGATTGATAACGGGATGTTTGATAATTAGTGATTATGAGGAGTTTACTTGTTGGTCACTTTTTTGGGGGGTTCTTGAAATTTTGGATGACGGAAGATTCTGATTTTATGGAAATTTTCATGGCTGTTCAGATTACCGTTGGCCGTTTCACTTATTTTGGCTAACCTGTAATGAACGTCTGTGTCATGTTTGACTACTTCCGGTTTATCATTTTAGAGGGGGAAAGCTCAACTTTTAATAATGAAGCAGTGGCCGCTGGACGCGTTGAAGGGGTAGCCTTCTAAAAGGGGTAATTTTGTTCACAAATAAGTTAATGCAAGCAATAATCGGCTGGGAGAAAGGGGTGGCCTCTCAAAAGAGTAGCCGTTTCACAGGGGGACTTCTGTAGGGAGATGAAGTTATTTAACTCTGCAGTTAAGTGTATTTAGTATTTACATTGAAGACCATTCCTATTTTACAGATGAAAATATACAGACTAATAAATATGAAAACACTTCACAATTAAGTCGAAGTAAACACCCATAGATACACATGTATAACTTCATTGCTAGAAATCTTGTTATACAAGTACTGTAAACGGGCATGTACAATCCGCATTTGTGTATTATTCGCACCCTCATTACAGCATCAGAACAAATATGTTCATGCTTTAGGCCTAACCTGCATCCGAATGCTCTATGTCCGACGTCCGTCCCTAAAATTTTCATATTTTCATCTTCTTCTCAGAAACCAAAGAAAGGATTTTGATGAAACTTGACAGGAAGCAAGTGCTGAAGGTCCTTTACCAAGTTTGTAGTTTTCAGCCAGATTAGTCCAGGGGTGGATCCAAGGCGGGGTAGAATAGGTCCCAAAAGGTACCCCTCTTTAAAAGTCTTCTTCTCCAGAACTGCTGTATGAATTGAAAAATTGATTTTTTCTGTGTGATCTACATAGATATATGATTTAAGTTTCTATTTTTCATAAAAATCGGAATATTAATTTTTGACGTGTTTTTGAGGTCTTTTAAGCCTTTGTCATTTTCATTCATTTTTGCATGATTTCCTCAATTATCTCCCCTTGCATCCACTTTGATGCATTCATTTAATGTGTTTTACTTGTAATTAGGTGAAAAAATGTTTTTGTGCAAGAATTTTGCAGAAATTTAATTTCTAGAATTTTTTATGAATTTTTTAAGACTGCAAAAAAGAAGGGGGGGTGCATTTTTCACACTATCAGCTTTTGTTTCAAAACTACTGAAGGAATTTTGAGGAAACTTTGCTGAAAGCAAGAGCACAAGGTTTTTTTATTAGGTTTGTACTTTTCAGGCAGATTGGCCAAGGGGTGGATCCAGGGAGGGGCAGAATATGTCCCAAAAGGTACCCTCTTCTACAGAGCCACTATATGAACTGAAACAACAGATTGTTTCTGAGTAATCTACATGGATGTATGATTCAAGTTTCTATTTTTCATAGATATTGGAATATTAATTTTTGACATGTTTTTGGGGTCTTTTCAGACTTTGTCATTGACATTAATTTTTGCATGATTTCCTCAATTATCTTCCCTTGCATTCACAATGATGCATTAAAGTGTTTTACTTGTACCTATATAGTTCAAGAAATGTTTTTGTGCAAGAATTTTGCCGAAATTTGATTTCTAGAATTTTTGATGAATTTCTTATAACAGCAATATTTATGTGTTAGATCAGCTTACATGTACATATTCTTCTTGGTCTTCTTTCCACATTTGTAGATGGTTCTCAGGTGGGCGATTGAGGCCTTCTTGGGCTTCTTGTTTACATGGCCATTACTGGTGCATTAGTATGACAGAAAATACAATATAGGATTATTTGAAAATATCAATCCTTAGATGGGTATTTGACAGAAATAGATAAATATCTATTAGACAAAAGAAAATATGATGAAGTAGAGATTTGAAATACATGTAAATGCAGAATACAAAATGGGAATCTGAAATACCTGACTACAAGATACTACTGCTCTTCCTTTTATCTTCATTTATAGTTACAGTATTGTGGTTCACTTTGTCATCTACAAGCATGAAATAATCATTAGAATTTGTGTCGAAATTGTTCATATTTTCAATAATAACCTAAAACTTTACGAAGAAGGTTAACAGCAAACACAGGTACTGTACTATTCTGTTTCTTATGGATATGCCTGGTTACCAATCGGCAATAGGAGAGTGAGCTCGGTGATTAAGAATGTCACTCACTGACCAACTAACTTTGCAGAGTTTATTTATAGGCTATTTGTAAATCTAAATACACAAAATTCATTTTTCAAACATTTATTCACCAGTTGCTGTAGACAGTAATCACATTATACACATACAGACAACAGTGAAATAAACTGACTCGAACATCTTACTTAAGAAAAAAATTGACCAAGTTTATACCAGCAAACGTCAAATCTCCTGCACTATTTTTTATAGTCCCATTGGAAAAAAAATACACAAAGAACCTGTTGTACTGTATTATCCGCACCCCCATCCCTGAGACAAGAGAGTGAAAAGAATGCCCGATTACAGTATTTACACTGAAATTTATGGGATATTTCTATTGGAAATAGAATTGTTGCACAAATGAGTTTTTTTTTCACAATTCTGTACAGAGATGATGTAATATAACATGTATTATGTTAGAGTTTCTGTCTGGACATTTATTGGACAACCAAAGGTAAATTGACACAACCAGTTTCTGTCAAAAACCAAACAATACTGATTATATTCAATTTATTCACAAAATTGTCAACATTTTAGTGTATTAAGTGTTATTTTTCCAGAAGTTTCATCTCTGTTAAATTTTGTATGACATGTAAGTGTTATTCAAGCCATCTGTAGCTCCATTGGGCTTTAAACCATGAAGTGTCTTACCTGTGGTCAGTGCAGGTCGAGCCTCATTGGAACCTAAGCTGATTTGGTAAGGAAGTTTGCCAGTTTATTTGGATAGGGCTAGTATTCTCCTCTGGAGTACATTGTAACCAGATTTTCTCCTCAACCATTAAAAAATGTGCCACCATACATGTATAACCGAAAAGTTGTTGATGGTGGCATAAAACACCATTTAGACACAGAAACTGATTGTTATTGTTATTTTAATTTGAAAATGCTACATGTATCATGTTTTGTAACATTTTCTTCTGAATGTTTATATCTTACAGGACTGACTTAGATGCTGTAGTAGATGAAATATCCAGAAAAGAGCCATTGATAACTGCCTCTAAGACAGACCAAGTTAGGAAACTCATACAAAGTGAGTAAATTACCAACCTTCCATGATAACTTTGTCAATTTAGTATGATTTTAAGTTGTTATACCAGAAATCAGTTTAACAAACCATGATTACAATTCCAGTGTCATAAAATCAAAGCACCAATGTTGGGTAACTCACTTTATGAATCCAGACATTCATTTGAGTAGTATGAGGGTAAGGTAAAGAGATGTCTACATGGAAGAACCTCATAATTATAACAACATGTTATTATCTCATATAATCTTGTTTTTTTGGTATTAAAAATTTCAAATAACATCAGTCATTATACTTATTTATCTTATTAATTCTTTCAGGATTGCAAGAGAAGCTGGGCCAAAGAGATGATCACCACTTTTATCTATTCAAGGTGTTGAGAGCACATATACTTCCACTAACTAATGTAGCCTTCAATAAGTCTGGATCCAGGTAACTAGGCGAATTTTGTTGATGTGTTCTTTCTTACATGTTATTATGTGTAGTGTTCAAATTTTATCATTGCTGACAATTACGGGCATTTTTCCTAGCCCATTTTTGGGTCTGATTATAGGACCCATTCCTAATGCAATTGACATTATCACAAAGACTTACTTTCATCCCATTATAAATCCTGTGGTGCTTTTGCAAAAGAACCTACAGTAACAGTAATGAATGTGGTAATTGATAAACCTTACTAAAGTTTGTGTTAACATTTTAAAATTTTTTGTATGATCTCAAACCCATTTCATTGATGAATGCAATCCTAGAAAAATATGCCCTCACCAGAGAATTAATGTTTCTTTCCTTCATCATTAAAAACTGACAGCCTCCATATAACCAAAACATTATGACTTTAAAACACCAATAAAACAAAACAAACAATCAATACTGTTTTGGGTCTGTCTGTTTGTTATTTTGTGACAGATAGTTAAAGGTGCATTAGTTATGTTTACCCAAAAATTTTTTATTTTTTTTTTTACTTTTTACTACTTGTACTTGATGGAGAATAACATAAAAGCTATATACAGAAATAAACAATCTGATATCATATATATGTTGTGAAAATAAGATTGGGTGCAGAGTGGTATGCATATACAAAGAGTAAGAATGAATTATCAATCGCAATTTAAAAAGTGCCAAACTTAGGTTTCTCAAGCTATTTTCACAAAATATATAGGAATTTTAGAATTTTTATGCCTGTGTATATCTCTTTTTTTGTTATTGTACATCAATCTAAGCAGTAAAAAGGAAAGAAAATTGTTGGAAAAAAACACAGCTAATGCCTTTTTAAATAACTTCAGTTACTTTCATAAATTTTGACCAAGGTTGGTATTTTGTTTATTATCAATGAATTCATGTGTGAGTTCAACTGTTGTTAATATACAGAAATAATAACTTGTATTATGTGACTTTAACATTTTCAAGAAGAATCTTTTACTCTGGGACATAGTTTTTCTAAAGCACATTTTAATTTACAGATAAAATGGGGATATGATGTTTCTTTTTATACAGTATATTACTTTCTATTTATATTTTATATATATATATATATATAATTTGTGGATACCAACAGCTTCATCACAGGAAGTTATGACAGAACTTGTAAAGTGTGGGACACAGCATCGGGGGAGGAGCTACATACATTGGAAGGTCATCGAAATGTTGTTTATGCCATAGCTTTTAATAATCCTTATGGGTAAGATCATTTCTGTATTAATCTTCCATTCCAGTATATTTTTGTTTTACCAGTTTTAAATAGAATGAGATTCTCACATTCTTTTTTCCTGTCTGTTGATTGATAGATAAGAATTATGATTTTTTAGTTGAGTTAAAAAACTGTTTACAGAAATTGTAATTGTTCAGTCAACTCTTTTTGCTGGGAAAATAGTGCTAGACTTTATGGAAATATTTTAACTACAACCGTTTGAGGAATAATTCTATCCTTTATTTAACCTTTTGTAAAGTCTTTTCTTTCAGAAAACAGATTTTGTTATTATTCCCAAGTTCTCTACATGTTCTTAATTATTTTCTGAGTCTCTAATAAATTTATAGTTACATAAGTGGATATCTTTTCATCAAAATACAAATTCTAGTTTTAAATGTATTTATTCTTGTTTATTGTATATCTTCTTGATTTTACCAGGGATAAAATTGCCACAGGATCTTTTGATAAAACATGCAAGTTATGGAGTTCAGAGACAGGAAAATGCTTTCATACATTCCGTGGTCATACAGCAGAAATTGTAAGTGCTGTAAATTACTGTTTTTGACAGTTTTCTATCATATAATTATTATACCAGATTTGTTGTATGTAATATTGTATATATATGTATTATGTGTATGTCATTATGTAGAGGCCTCCTAGGCCGAACGGTTAGAGCATCGTGCTATAAACCATGAAGTAGCGCAGGTTCGAGTCATGCTGAACGCAAACTGATTTTTATGATAATGTGTGCCAGTTTGCTTGCAGATGGTCGGTGGTCTCTTCCTGGGTACATTGTTAATGGGTTCTCGCCTCCACCATTAAAAACTGGCTGCCACCATGTTACTGGGAATTATTGAGTGTGGTGTAAAACACTAATCAAATCAAAATGTCATGTATGTTTGTTTTTATCTTGTTTGTGTTTCTATTTCATTATTTTCCCTTTTTTCCCCCCTTGAATTCTAACTAATTCTTGCAAAAAAAGGTCATTATTGTTGGTAAATATAATGTCTGTATGATAAAGCAAATTGAGATATTTTGGCCATCCTGTTAAAAGTGATTTAATGTTTAAAACCTGAATTATACATTCAAAGCCTCAAAAATCCAGATTCATTTGTAATGGCAACTACCATAACATGGAGTGCAGCTACATGGAAAGTTTGAGACAACATTACTGAGATTTGAGAATATACTAAATCTATACATGTACATAACCTTTTCCACAAATGAGTAAACTTTTACTGGCCAAAAATAATCCTACAATTGCAATGTGGCCAAATGTCCCACTGTGCTTATATAGAAAAGACATTGATAATTATGGGCTAAGTTGACAATAGATGCCTTGTTGGTCTCAAACTTATGATTTATGTATATATTTTGTGTCTTTATCTATAGGTATGTCTAGGATTTAATCCTCAAAGTTCAATGGTGGCCACTGGCAGTATGGATACAAGTGCAAAATTATGGGATGTACAAACTGGCCAGGAGGTCAGCACACTTAATGTAAGTATAAAATGTGAATACTGACAGGAAGTTGATATTAATATGAGATGTACAATGCAGCTTTGGACTGCATTTTTTGAACATTGCTTTGGCTTAAAAAATATTTAAAATGTATGGAAAACATCATCTGAGTGCTAGACTGATTTAGTGGTCACTTGCATATTACAATTAAGTAAGAGAAATGCTCTATTTTAATACAGTAATTATTCTATGCCTAAAAACTAGGTATAAATAAGGCTTAAGAGTTTAAATCATGATAGATCTGGAGTTGATTTGACAATTTTGGGGGAAAAAATACCATTGACAACAGCCATATTGTTTACAAAAATACCATTGACAACAGCTCATATTGTTTACAAAAATACCATTGACAACAGCTTATGTTGCTTAAAAAACCAATGACAACAGCTTATATTACTTAAAGAAACCCATTGGTGACAGCACATATTGTTTTAAAAAGTACCATTGAAGACAGCTCTTATTTCTTAAAAAAATATACCATTGACGACAATTCATATTGCGTAAAAAATATATATTTCTTAAAAAAAAACTTCTTGGTTTTATTTTAAATTTTATTTTTGTCGATGAAATACAGATGATTGGAAATAATACCAAAGCACAGGCCTTCCAAATTATTGTCAGTCAGCAGTGACAGGGGCCCCTTGATAGTGGAAAAAATATAAATACATTGGAGGCAGAGGGCATGGGTATTCTCAGCCATCGTTGATGGCCAGCTTAGTTGAAGGCATCTTTTTTTGTATAATTACAAGATATGATTTTGTTTAATGATGCAAGGGTGTATTTTTATTCTAGGGTCATTCTGCTGAGATTATTTCCCTATCTTTTAACTCAAATGGTACACAGCTCATCACAGGATCGTTTGATCACACTGTGTCTGTGTGGGATGTCAACAGTGGCAAGTAAGTTATTCAAAGAATTTTTTGATTAATCTCTATATGAAAACTATCACATAACATTAAATTTTTTTTCAGGGATATTAGTATTAGTATATTAAAAAAAATCTGAAGCATAGTATAATACTTTAGTCTCAATATTGTGCACAGAAACTATATGAAATTGACTTAAATTTCTGTATTTGAATTTTGCTTCACTTGTATCATATATCTTAACAATAAAATATTTTTTTTGGTACTAATGTTTTCAGTCACATTCTATTTATTATCAACCAGGAGACCTGTGTGAATATATTAAATATTTCATTAATCACTGTTTGATAAAGATATATACAGTAAAACATGCTATAGTGGCCACCTGTATATAAGGATTACCTGTTTTTAAAGGCCAGTTTTTTCAAGTCCCTTAACTGCATATTTCAACTAAATTTAACCTGTCTATAAGGGTCACCTGTACATAAGGGCCAATATTTTCTGGTCCCTTGGGTGGCCCCTATATAGAGGTTTTACTGTATTTTGATTTACTTATATGCATCATTGTAGGAGAATACACACATTAATTGGACATAGAGCAGAAATCAGCAGCGCTCAGTTCAACTGGGATTGTTCTATTATTGCCACAGGATCAATGGATAAAACCTGTAAAATCTGGGATGCAGCCTCAGGTAATGATCAATTTACAAAAGAGATGTAAAAAATTTAACTGAATAAACAACACTGAACACAAAATCTGGAAGTAGAACTTCTTTCCATAGATATTCCTAATGAAGTCTGTAGACTGACATTTTCTTTTTTTTATGAAATAAATAATATCTCTTTGCCATTCAGTAAACTTTCAAAATCTTTTAAGTGGCATTTTCATTGGTTGGACATTACACAGCTACAATAGCTTGTAATTCCCTAGGGGATTGTGTTGGATTCTGTATGCAGCATATCAGAAAATGGGAGCAATTAGATTACTTTACACATAGGATGTTTGTGACCCATTAAGGATCGATCTCTTTAGATTTCAGGGTTTACGGGTCAAAGTCGCCATTGAATTTCATTATTTAATGAGTGTACATTCTTTTAGGACAGATTGGTTATTTGTTCTGCTTTTAGTTATTTACATTTTAATATCTATTTTTTTTTCATTTTTCAGGACGATGTATAGGTACTTTGCAGGGACATGATGATGAGGTTTTAGATGTAGGATTTGATTATACAGGTCAGATGTTGTTAACTGCTTCAGCTGATGGAACAGCTAGGTGCTATAATGCTGTCACACATAACTTGGTGTCAAAATTCATAGGACATGAAGGAGAAATATCTAAAGTAAGTTGACACATAGGAAATTATTGTTTTTTTTTGGTGTTTTTTTTGGTTTTTTTTTTGGCTGTTTCTTGTAATGGCTTTTTGAAATCTTAAGATGAATGAATTTCTCTGTCCCTGTCTCTCTCTCTCTCTCTGTCTGTCTGTCTGTCTCTCTCTCTCTGTTTTGCACTAGTAGTTTGTTGTAAAACATTTTGCTTAAAGCAGAAGGAGTTTTGACTTTAATTATTTTTTTCTCTCTACTTGTAAGAAATAACAATGAATGCTTAAAACATTTTTCATCTAAATGTAACATGTACCATATTTTACTGCTTATAGGTCAATGTGGGAGATAGGTCAAATGGTTTATTTTTGGCAAACATTAAGATTTAATTATTAGATAGTTTGGAGTGGAAGATAGGTTGAAGTGAAATAGGTCGATGTCGAGAGAGATGAAAATAAGGATAGGACAACACAATACATTGTTTATGCTTAATAATTGGTACCAAATAGGCAGAGTAATATTTTACTGTACATTATTAGATATGATTTTGATTTAATAAGCTTACAAATCCTTTAGAGCTTCAGGTGTGTTGTATCTTATCATATTTATATCACTGTTATATCGCCATATTTTACATCATTAATATTGCTTGCATTATGTCATTATTACTGTAACAACATCCTTGTCTTATCCTTAATTCGCCTAAATTATTCCACAGCTGCAATTATCAAACATTTAAATAGATCCAAGATGAGTCTGTGTTTGCTTATGTAACATATTTTCTAAAACTTTACCAAATTCAAAGACTGCTGCCCAATTCTTCTCAGTTGAAGGTCACATTCCAATGAACACAGCCTGTAGTGTCCCGAAAGTCTGAAGGAAGACTTCAACTTTACAGAGGGTGCTAGGATAAAAGAATAATTCAAAAGTATAAAGGATAAAGAAATGTTTATTATGCAGTATCTGACAGTCTTGAACTCAATGCTGTCGTAACTTGAAAGATCATTACTTGGCACTTGATAAACAGATAATGTACACCATGCATTGAGCACACAGGAGAGCCGACCTGGCTCAGTTGGTGGTGTGCTCAACTCTTGATCGTGAGGTCCTGTGTCACAGCAGATGTCAACGGGTTAAAGAAGCCTCACTGCTTAATGACTGTAAGCGCTAAGCAAAGCCCAAACTTTGAAGCCCTTCACCGGCAGTTAGTGACATCTCCATATAAGTGAAAGATTCTTTAGTGGGATGTTTAACAACAACAAACAAATGCACACAGGAGGTCATATTTAATACCTTTTAAGTGTAATTACAAATGGGTTTTGGAGTAGATTATCCAATGATGAAAGTGGAAACATGGTGATATAATGGAGAAATGCAGTTATATAAGTTTGATATTTGACTTAGATAGGTCAATGTGGTGTATAAGTTGAGTTCCCATCTTTGGGGAAATAGTATTGACCTGTAATGTTGTAAAATGTACGTGATACAAACATAATTTTGGGCAGTAGGAATCTAGTTCATTATATGGATAGATATTTCTCATCCAGTATGACTATATTACTTATGATTAGTGTATATTACCTGTTTAGTAATTTTGAGTTGATTTATGATATGATGCAGGCATTGTCTTCAATTTGTGATTTACATATTAATGTTAATATT
Source organism: Atrina japonica (assembly GCA_030159075.1). Taxonomy (NCBI): domain Eukaryota; kingdom Metazoa; phylum Mollusca; class Bivalvia; order Pterioida; family Pinnidae; genus Atrina; species Atrina japonica. Next base: position 40,689 of record BROG01000840.1, read on the forward strand.
TTTCATTTCAGATCACATTCAACCCACAAGGTACCTCTGTTCTCACAGCTAGCTCAGACAAAACAGCTAGGTTATGGGATCCAAATACAGGAAAATGCAATCAAATATTGGAGGGACATTCTGATGAAATATTTAGCTGTGCATTTAATTATGAAGGAAACACTATAATTACAGGTATGTGTAGTATGAGGGGAAAAAGGGCTTTTTCATAATACAGTGAAACATTGTTATGTCAAAATTGACAGGATCCTCCCATTTACTGTGTGATAACTGGAATTCGAGATAACCAAAATTTTCAATAAATATGTTTGACAATAAATAGACTTACACAGGCTTGGATTGGATTAATTGGATTAAAGTGATTATTAATTCCCCTCCCAATGTTGATTGTGTTGTGTTTTGCAGGTAAATAGTTGATTCTGATGCATTTGCTTATAAGGTGTGTTCTGTCAATCACCGAAAGTTATTTTGAGATAGCAAATATTTATTCTGTAATATTTTAATGTTTTGGATGGTAAATATACTTTGTAATATTTCGAAATAAAAACTTTTAGGTATATAGAGTAAAAGTAGAATGAATAAAGTAAAAAAAATCAGGAATGAATGCTTCACTTTGACATAATTGGAATTATGATTCATCCAAATTTGAAATAAAGAGATTTCCCGGTTTTATGAATTATCTTTGTGTGCATATAACAGATGTCTGTTATTAAAGGCCCATGACTGGTCAAATTGAACGACATGAAATATCATAATAAGGTCTCTGATTCACACATTATGCAATTTAAAGACATACTAATCAAAACTAGTGCACACATACACTGCAATTAGTCAGAAAATGATAAAAACAACATGATACAAACACCCCTAACTATTGATTGCATGTGTATCGGTCACTGATGTTACATCGATAAGGAAAGCATGTCAAACATGAATGTATGTCAAATTGTGGAAAGTATTTCACCGAAAACTGCTATTATTCATTTTTCTAAATATAAATATTGTATTTCTATACATATACTTTAACCACTCTCAAGTTAAATAGATAAAAACAAAAGAAAGTATTGGTATTCTTCAACCAGTTTGAGTCTCCACGATTCAACAGAAGTGTTATATAAATAACCTTGACAGATTGAGGTTTCTTCAGGGAAAATATAAAGAAGGGTGGCAAATTATTAATTTGGTTTCAGCGTCTTTTCCTTCCTCAAAACTTTTCAACGCTCTATTTCTGATCCTAAACACACTGCACAATTTCTTTATTGATTTTATCTCCCTTCTTTTTCTGTCGTTTGTGTTTTGTTTATTTGCTGCCTCATGTTTACTTCTTTGTGGAATGTTGGTAAACTCGGACCCATCTCAATTCGTGCCCAACTCAACTCATATCCTCTTTGGCTAAGTCATGCCTACAGTTAACTAACTCATAACCAAAACAATTGGAAGAGTTGTACCCATTGTTTTACTGATTTGTACACAATAATGCAGGAATTATGGTTACACCGATGACTTAGTTTCCAAGCACATTGAAAAACTACCAGGGCTCGATCATTATTCTATGTAGGAATCATGAATACCCGTTACACTTTTTCGGTCTGTTTAGTTTTGTCGGAATAGTGTTCATATCATGTGACCTCAACAGAATGTCGAGCAAGATTGCTTCCGGTTTCGTAAAATTTACATTTGACAACATTCAATGATAGAGCCGGCCTGGCTCAGTTGGTAGCACACTCGACTTTTGATCTGGAGTTGTGAGTTTGAGTCCATCCGGCGGCAGGTTGGTTTCCTGTCCTTCGGATGAGACAGTAAAAACCAAGGTCCCATGTCACAGTAGGTGTCAGCACGGTAAAGAACCCTCACTGCTCAATGGCCGAAAGTGCTGAGCATAGGCAAAAATTTGAAGACCTTCACCGGCATTTGGTGACGTCTCCATATGAGTGAAAGAGTCTTGAGTGGGATGTTAAACACTAATAAATAAACAAACAAAAACATTCAGTGATATCTTTTCTCGGTTCTTCTCCTAGGATTTAATTGTTGATAGATGTTGGAATTCTTTCTTGTAACTAGTACAAGTGCAGTCACTTTCTTGTAGGCTGCTTGCTATTCACATATGGCATCTAGCACTGCAAGGTATCTAGATTCCAGGTCATTTATTTAAGATAAAATGTTTAAGTGGAAGTTCTCTGAAGTTGCACACTATTATGACAAACGGTAACAGAAAAAATCAACCCCAAAAAGATCTATTGACCCATACAAGTAGGAAAAATCACCTTCTTATATATAAATATATAAATGACATGGAAATATTTTTCACCATAGAAAAAATACCCAGGTGCATTTTCTACTATAGAAAAATAAGTCATTTATATTTTCACAATAGAAAAAAAAATTTAACAGCTAATAATGACCATGTTGTACAAAGTTACATGTGTTTTAGTAGGTTGAAATTATATACATGGCAATTGTGTGGTGTTTACAAGCAGTGCAATTTCATTTGAAAATTACGACATTTTCGATGGCATAAGATGTTTTTCTATCTATATAAATATCTATACACATTCTGGGGTTCTAAATTTCTAAGCCAAAATCAAATTGCCAAAAGCTTGAAAATTGTAACGACCCTTTTACCTTATATATGTATCCATTTGGCGGGATGTAGTCTCATGAGCCCTTTCTTGACTAACATGGACAAGTTCAAATTTTAGGTAATAAAGAATAAGGACATTAAATTTACACTGACAAGAATAGTGTCATTCTTTCTTGTTATCCTACCTACGAGTATCCAGTGGGGAATAAAAAAAATTTTCCCATAAAGATTGTCAAAACCGAAAATTGAGTAGAATCATCTGCAAGATAATCAAGAGATTAATCCGCCTGTCACGTTTTGTGAATTGGATTATACCTCTGTCAGTGAAGTACTTCTAAATCTAATTCATTTCCACAGATAGTTGTACATCATTTCAATACCAAACAGCATATTGTGTGGTAATTACTTTGTTTGTAAATACATGTATATCTTCATAAATAATTCTACAATCAAACAGGTGATAGACATGAATGAGTTTATAGATCGGCACGAGTCAACCAATTCACTTAAGTACGAGTTGTGATGGATACAATATCACAATAACCTACATGTTTTTTACTTATTCATCTGCGGTTCTCTTGAATCTTATGCAGCTCCATTTGTATTTATTGTCATTTCAAGTAAAAAAAAATTTTTTGGTCATCAAACTCAAATTGCTAGAAAACAGTGAATCACTTAGAAGATTAATTAAAGGGAAGATGATAACTTTATATAAGCATTTTGCAAAGCACATTATCATTTAAAACAAAATTAGCAACCTTGCTGAGCGGTAAACCACTGGTCATGCGCCTTTAAGCAATCATCTACATTACTTTTACTTCTGATATGACCATACAAATTTTAACTATATACAGATACTATAATATCTTGAATGTTAATTTCTTTTGAATGTCTTTGGTGGTGAATGTGAGGTTTTTGTTTGTTTTATATTAATCCCTTTGCCTTTTCCAGAGTTTTTTTTAGTTGTGTACTGTTACTTTTATTGCAGGATAAACAGAGTACATTGTTGTAAGGTATAAGTTGTATTTGGGTTTGGTTGAAAACAAATCGTGATTATGGATTACCTCTTTGTCTTTCTTTAACTTTATCCAAATACATATATTTATAATATTTGATAATATTGGATATAACACAATTTTATGTTTTGTTTACAGGAAGTAAAGATAACACATGTCGTATATGGAGATGATTAAAGAAGTCGGTGATGCACGAGAGGAATGTTTTTATCAGTATTATGGTGCCGTACTATCCTACATCAAGATGCCATCATACAACATGTTTATCGTCAGGTGTTGGATTTACTGTCTTAAGTGTTAACTGAAAGTCTGTGTTTTGATTGAATGAGGAATGGTCTATTTCTGGTGTTACTCAGCATAATGTAAAACTATGGCTAGAATAGTTCAAAGCTGAAATAAATGTGTTTTTAGTTCAGTGGATTAAAAGTTTCATAATTGTGACAAGATCTCTTCAGTGTTATTATGTTCAGTTCTGGGGTTTGTTCATATAATATTAAATTTTTGTTGCCTTAGAACTGATGTTTTTACCTAGAACCCATAGTGCATGGGATGAAAAGAAATTGATAAATATATGTGACTCTAAAGCAGTATAAATATTTGGTTTTGCCACAGAGCAAATGTTTGTTTTATTTTCAATATTTTTGTGCTTAAGCAGATAAAGATATTTTTTTGATGTTGGAATATTTATCTTGATTTGAAATGTAATCTACCTGACATCAGGATTCTTTCATTTTATAAAATTTGTAAAATGGTCTTAACATTTTCTCCACAAGATGTATTTATTTATTATTATTATCCCCATTATTAAATTATTGGTTCATCATGGTAAAGGAATGTGATAATAGTACCATATATTCAGTTGAGTCCAAACTGCTGAAAAATGACAACAATCTTATTCTATGGTGGTGACACTATATAACCAACTCTTGCCAAAATGTCTAGAAGTCCTGTCCACTGGGAAATGACAAATTATTTATTCTACTGTAGAATGACATCATAAACATTTTAAGAAGTTGAAAAAAAAATGACTCATATCAGGTAATTATTTACATTTATTGCCCTGGTTGTAGGAAAACATGAGGATGTGTCTACCGAAGGCAAGTAATATTCCCCTCCGGCTAACCAGGTCAGTAAATTGTTTATTATAGTCATATGAAAAACTCAAAAAGTAAACAAATGCTATTAAAGTTTCAAGAATATTTTATTCAAAACAATAACATTTTCTAAGAAATTTATGAGAAAACTTCACTTTGATGATCCATAGTTGTTTCGTATGAAGAACAATAGCTGGTGGGGTTCTGAATGGGAAGAAATATGACAGGGAAAATAGAGCACATTAGGGAGCGTTGATGTTTCTGCTTCTGGTCACGTGAATAAGTTTGTCCAATAATGATTAAGAATCTAACATAGAGGTAAAATAATACATGTTATATATTCATTCTGATAAACAAAAACCAGTTGCTCTACTAAACGGATATATCATCCACAACAGCATTTTATACCAGTATACCATGATACCATATGCATTCCATAGTGTTGATAACTAGACTTTCCCATAGAGATTGACATTTATTGAGGTCATAGGATTATATTCATTTCCTTTGAACAATTATATACATTCCACATAAGGGGCATCCATGACTGAGTGATAATAATCTTGCACTGAATACCACAAAATTGTCTCTTGTCTAGTCACTACAACATAAAACTGTGATCCTATAATCTGATTACATGCGGAAACTTTGCCTTAATTGACTAAGAGGTCATTGTTTTTTTTCATTACAAAATTGCTGCCATAACTATAACATTGTTGTAGCTATACAACATCAGTTGTAATGTACATTCCACTTTATAAGGACACAGCATTTTATGTAATTACCGTAATTTTTGTAAGATGATATTTCCACTGAGTACTGTTGTAATTTTTGCCTCACTATGGAGTGAATCTTTATAAGTCTTTACCTTTATCCTGCCAGCCAGTTGTGATGTTGTTTATGTTTTAGGTAGCTAAGTAACATGATGGAGTACTTATAATGATATATTATTTGTTACTCATCAAGTTCAGAAACATTCCTGTACAACAGAACAATATTTTACTGTATAAACGTTGTATCTATTTCTTTGATATATTTTTTTGTCTTTTTATCTTATTTTTTTATTTATTATAATTAGGATTGATCTGTGCTGTTCCATTTCAAATTGTTGTTTATTTTGTAATATTTATACATCCTGGTAAAGCAGTTAATATGAAAAATAATTGAATAATTGTATTTCAAATATACTTGTTCTTAAAGCAAAAAGTCAAGTTATTTTATGGTATTCACTGTTCTTGTTGATGTAGATTTAATTGGTAATTTAAAAAATGCAAAGGATCTTTTTCCTGGTTAGATAAATTTTCAAGCAGTACATATGAAAAATCAGAAGAGGGAAATGTTCTTGGAAGTAGTATATTTTTTAATTATCTTTATGTAAATACATATATTTTTACTTGGTTTTTGTTCCAGCATATAAAATTTTGGTTTTATAAATTCAATTGTATTACCACATAAGATTTTTTTAAATTACCTTATTCAAACATAATGATTTATAATTTAAAAGGGATTCCTCCATGAAACTTTCAGATTATCATAATCCGTCCTTTTATTTACATTTTTCATTCTTTATCCGTCCTACTATTGAATAAAAAATGTTTTTGAAATCGAGTCGTCCTTTTTTTTGACTTATTTTTGTATCATGTAAAGATGAAATAAGTTCATAAAATGAACTGTATTTAACAATTTAAAGAGTTCATTGTAATACCTAATTGTTTTTATAATGTCTGAGGGTGAAAACGATTTTTATAAAAAATTTAAAACTGTATGACTGTATGTAGAAGGATAGTAGATCACTATAACCGTTTGTTGATACATATGCCAGAGGATATGGTATGGTACCTAATAAAAGCCAGCTAAATCGTTGTTTACATCTAAACAAGCACACAATTGTTCTTTTTTCATGTTTTTATTTATTTTGTTACAACGTTCACTTTCCCAGCTTTTGATTTAATTATGTTGCTGTGAAATTTAAATTAAGGTATTTATATCTCATAATAACGTATCAGCATTTTGAATTGAAGACAAATGTAAGTTATATGGAAATATGAACTTGTCACCTACATGTAGATATCGTATCGCCATCCATAAACATATGAATGTGCTTTGTGTGTAAACTGAACATTTCATAATCTTTATGATAAATTTTTCAAATTTTAACTGAAACCGAACATTTAAAAAGTCATTATGATAAACAATTGGACTTGTTTTTGTCAATAGTCAGTTTGACATATTCAAATAGATATTCTACCAAATTCGATGTTTGAAAATTATATTCTTTTGTGCCCATTCAATCTGGATTTCAGAATCTACATGCTGATACATGTTACCATTTGTATGCCAGTTACATCTCTGGCAAGTTTCACATCACATGATAGGTACTTGTACTATCTCATATTTTAAATGTGAAAATTATCATTATTGTATAAACATGATTTTTTTCCCTTTTCATTATAAAGTCCAAGCTGGTGAATTTGGAATCATTATTTAAACAACAATACTATTTTTTATGATATTCCAAGAGAGTAGTGAATTATGGATCTGTTTAAGTCAGTAAATCTGTCATAGATATTTTGAGTGTTTTTTGTAAGCTTTGGTTGAATGCTTCAAGTGCAATTGTTCCTGTAGATACAAAACAATACAAAGAATTTGAAAATAAATGATTTTGAACTGTCATATATGTTTGTATTTATGGTTTTCAATGAAAAGAGACCTTGGTGACAAAATATATCATGATAGGTACGCATACAGTTTTCTTAGGTTAACAGTTAGATAGGTCTTGTGTGATTACTTAATGAGTTGAATATAACTAGATTTACCATGGACTTAACACAATATGAATACCTCAGAAGCTAGTAATTTGGCACTTTTCTGCAAGAGTTTTTATGTTTTATATCGATGAAGAATTCACAAAGCATCTAGATATTACTTATTATATTTTATACTGCCCCACTCCATGTGATGTATTATTTTAATGCAATAACTTTTTTTTTCATTATTAGTAATATCAATGACAAAAAAGTTATAGTATTTAAAACATCTCAGACACCAAAGTATAAATCTTCGGGAAATCCAGGACACAGATACAACTCTGGCAATAATGGACAAACACGGACCTCTAGAAACCAAGAGGTGGGATCAGGTGCCATGGAGGAGGAAGCATCCCCTGACGACCGGTCACACCCACCTTGATTTAATAGTCAATTCCAAATAAAATACACGAGGAACGAATCCTTGTCACAATTGGTACAGATGTCTTAACACCGACAAATGAAAAGCATTTCACCCAGTGAAACAGATTAATTGCTAACAAGACTATTATACAGACTGTAAAATTTGCGGAACATTGACATCAAACACAGTTTTTGATATCCCTGTGTCAATGATTTGTCAGTGAGTAGTTTACACCTGTATATGAAATGTTCATATGTTGAACAAGCCCTGGCATATCAGATCATTTGTGAAATATAAAGTCCATATGCAAGTGACTGTGGAATATTACTACTTAAATGTGGAAAATTTACGATTGGAGAGCCAAAATCGTTGCGTTTGTCATATAGCTTATTTGCCAAAATTTCCTGTCTTTGTCTTTGTCAATATGTCAATACAAAAATGTGAAACTAAAGGGCACGGCTAGCTTTTCTTGTTTTAAAGTATTTATCTTTATGAAAAAAACCCACCTGGATGATTGTTTAGAAGTCAGAATCATAGATGCTTGTGAATTATCAACAGAATATGTGATAAAGGTAAAATGATCTTATTTATCAAAATGTATTTATCTACTGAACAATAAGGTGGTTAAAAAAGCAGTTCTGTAAATCTTTGATGGTTACCGTAGATAAAATAGATATAGATTGAACAACAGTTACTACTAAACAAGAAATTTATCATCTGTGACACAAGATATTGACGAACAAGTACATTTAATTGAACATAAAATTTGCATTGTGTTGCAGTGCGATTTTTGTCTTCACGTGATTTGGAGGATTTCTGTACATAGGTGATAAAGGAATATTATTTAATTTTAATGTGGATGGCCGACCTCCTTGAAGATATTGGTAAAGTGGCCAAATCTGAAACACACATGCTGAAATCGGTATATGGTATATCAGTCGGTTAAAGCAAGCAAATAGAGCCCTAACCAACGACTTTTAGCGTTTGTGCATTTTCAAAGAACACGGCATTATAAATGAAAGTCGCATCCATACCACAGCTCAAAATGTGATTTTTCACCAACATCTTTAAGCGAAAACGTCAATCATCTGTTGTTAATCATTTCTAGTTTGTTAGTACATGTATATATTGGGTTTTATAGGTAATAAAGTCTCTTTCGTGTAATTATGTGGATCAAAAGTTTTTCCATAATAAAAGGTTTTATGACCTTAATAAATAATATTATATGTATTACATATTTTAAGGAAATTATTCTTCTATAATATGAGTAAATGTAACTATATTCTTGGGAATGTACCGACAATAAACAGTAATCAATTATTCAGTTCGCCATCAAATTTCTGATTTATATTATGGACATATTATATGATTTCTCGTCTTTTTTTTTAAATCATATTAGCTTTATATCGCTGCTAAAATCATAAATTATGCCCTAAACAATGACCAAACAATTGTCATACCATGACTTACATTAACGTTTAAATACACTCTAAAACTGAATTGCAAATAAAAATTATTATCACAAACTATAAAAATGATAGTAAAACAAATATATTTAGCTTACCACAGTTTGTATCAAAGTGCTTCTACATTAATATAATGTTACAACTTTCTCCTATCATGGCGAGAGTGGAAATGCCACGCTGCTAAATTAAAAAGTCCGTGCAGGAACATTTTGCTGCAGAACCAATTTAACAAATTTAAATGGAAGCCGAAACTACACAAACAATGTAAAGTTACATTGAAGTCGTATAGTAACCACACTATTCCGTTTCTGGGTAGCTGTCTACTAACTGTTCGCTATAGAGGTCAGACTGCAAAAGTGTACTTCGTAGTAGTAAAAGATGCCCCTACTGCCATACTTGGTTTTTGAGAGCTTGCGACAAACTTGGGCTTGTAAAACGTGTCTATACTGTAAAAAGTACTAATACTACCACTACTCAGCCTGCAGGTACTTCTAGTGTCAAAAGTATTGTTGACAGTTACATGGATGTTTTCGAAGGATTGGGTTGCTTACCTGGAGAACAAAAACTTACCGTTGATGAAACTGTAACTCCTGTTGTAAGTGCATGTCGTAAAGTTCCGTTCGCAATCCAGAAGAAGCTTAAAAAGAGCTTGACAGAATGGAAAAATCGGAAGTCATCATCAAAGAAATGAACCGACATCATGGGTCAGTCTGATGGTTGTTGTTACCAAGAAAAATGGTAAGCTACCGGTATGTATGGACCCCACAGAATTTAACCGTGCAATTAAGCGAGAACACTACAAATTACCTACTCGTGATGAAATCCATGCAAAGTTCGAAGGTGCCAAATACTTTAGTAAGAACGATGCCTCAACCGGCTTCTGGCAAATGAAGCTTGACCAAGAATCTTCAAAACTTACCTGCTTCACTACACCTTATGGTAGATACCGTTTTCTACGATTGCCATTTGGGATCTCCTCAGCAGCTGAGATATATCACAAGATGATATACAGGATTTTCGAAGATATAGATGGCACTTCTACGCTGATGGACGATATCATCGTCTGGGGAACTACATTGGAAGAACACAATGAACGACTTAAAATGGTGTTTGAGGCTACAAAAAAGCAAACCTTAAACTCAATTATGACAAATGTGAGTTTGGTGTTCAGAAACTTACGTTCGTTGGTGACGTCATATCCAGCGAAGGCGTCAACCTAACCCTATCAAAGTTCGTGCTATTCAGAATTTCACTACTCCGACATCAAAGAAGGACGTACAGAGGTTCCTAGGGATGTTTAACTACCAAGGACGTTACATTCCAGACTTATCGAACAAGTCTGCAGTATTGCGTCAGCTACTCGATGACAAAAACGAGTTTGTTTGGGGCGAGTCAGAAGAGCAATGTTTCCGAGAACTCAAGGAGGTTCTGACAAGTGAACCGGTGCTCAAATTCTATGACCCAGACCGACAAATCAAAATCTCGTCAGATGCGTCAAAAATGGTTTGGGAGCGGTGTTACTACAAAAACATGAAGGATATATGCCAGTAGCATATCCGTCTCGTGTCATGACAGCAGTCGAAACTTGTTACACACAAACTGAAAAGGAAATGTTGGCGATAACATTTGCTTGTGAGCGATTTCATCAATACATATATGGTCAACCAGTGCAAATCGAAACCGACCATAAACCACTTGTCTCAACTTTCAAGAAATCTCTCAGTGAATGCCCAATCAGGATTCAACGACTGATGATTCAATTGCAAAAATACGAGCTTAATGCGGAATTCACTCCCGGAAAGTTTATGCACACCGCAGATGCATTGTGGAGAGCGTATGAGCAAACATCACATAAGAGCGACCAATCAGGAGAAGGTGATGTAGAAGTATACGAAGATTCCGTTGTTGGCAGCTTGCCAATTTCCGATGAGAAACTGGAGAAAATTCGAACCGAATCACTACGGCATCTGCAATTTCAAGTTCTCACAGCGACTATCATGAAAGGATTTCCGGAAAACAAGTCAGATTGTCCGATTCAGATTTCAGAATATTGGAATATGCGTCATGATCTAAGTTACAAGGAAGGTTTGATTCTAAAAGGAGATCGAATAGTGATTCCAAAAGTGTTGCGAAAGGAAATGCTACAGAAAATTCATGAAGGTCATTTAGGAATTGAGAAATGTCGTAGAGCTCGACAAGTGATGTTCTGGCCAGGCATGAATCAGTCGATTGCAGAAATTGTGAATTCGTGTTCTACATGTGTTAAATATCATTCAAAGCAAGCTGCAGAGCCGCTGCAGCCACATCCGAATGTTTTGCCATGCATGGGAGAAAATTGGTGTTGATTTGTGTCATTTTAATGATAAGAATTATCTTGTAATGTGTGATTATTATTCTAATTACCCTGAAGTTGGTTGTTTGAATAGCATTTCTTGTCATTCTGTCATTTGTGCAATGAAACATGTGTTTGCAGGTCAAGGAATTCCCAAGGTCGTTTTCAGTGATAATGGTCCATAGTTCAATTCAACAGAATTTAAACAGTTTGCAAAGTGTTATGACTTTGAACATGTCACGTCAAGTCCTTCACATCCGCGTTCGAATGGACTGGCAGAGAAGGTAGTCGGTATTGTAAAACATTTGCTGAAAAAAATCACATGATGATGGAAGTGATTTTTACACTAGTCTCCTCATATATCGATCTACACGAATACTCAATGATAAATCGCCTGCCGAGTTGCTGAACAATGGAAGAAAATTGCGTTCTAATTTGCCTATGCCTACATTTTGTCATATCTGAAAATCATGTCGAGGGTAAGAAACTCCAAAAAGCTAAGCAAAAACACTATTATGACAAAACTGTGCAAGAGTTACCTCCCTTACTACTAGGTCAGTGATTTGATTTGATTTTTTGTTTTACGCCATACTCAACAATCTTTCAGTCATATGATGGCGTCCAGTTTTTATTGGTGGAGGAGAAACCCCGGTTACCCGGGTGAAGACCACCGACCTTCAGCAAGAAAACTGGCAAAATTTCCCACTTAATTCGAAATGACCCTAGCGGGATTCGAATTCAGGTGAGAGACCTTGTGATTTAAAGCGCAATGCTCTAACCACTCGGCCACGGAGGTCAGGAAGAATTGTAGTCAAACCAAAAAGATTAGTTGAACAGTAAATCATACTATACAAATGTAAATGTATGTTGAAGATGGTGAAAGACTTTAATTTTGAAAGGCATTTGGTACATAAACATGATATTCACATTATTGCAGAATTTAGTTGGTGTAACTAACAAATAGAACAGATTCAATAATTTCATTAACAATTTTATTTGCAAGAATGCAATTGGTAATTAATAGCAAAATTAGTAATACAGATAAATTGATGATTGAAATACCGTAAATATACAAATAGGAGTACAGGTAGTACAAAAGGAATATTACCGTTTATATGGTAGTAAACCATAACTGAGTCATTTTGAACATGTACAATTTATTGGATGTCATTTAGCATTTTAAGAGGGAAGATGTAATGATTTGTATCTCAAATAGTTTTGATTTTGATTTTAGATTGTATTACGTTACATGTACTTTAACATTGTCCCTTTTTACTACAAATGCACTCTTCTGTGTGGAGTCTTGTAACTTGAGCTGTTTCCTGTCGATAATAAAATACATGTCATCCTAAGTGGCCGTCTTTGTATATATAATTAAAGACAAGTCCTGTAGCTCAAAGGAACTACAAGACAACACAATACCCATGGTTTCATTCAACCGAAATCTCTCGTACATATCTTTATTATTCGTGAACCATCAGCCAATGCGAGTAAATGGTAATCAAATTCAAGATTTTAAACAATTTCAGAATAGTATTGGATCAACAGATTACGTGATAAATTCCGTTGTCAATCACAACTACTTTTATTGGATGAATTTGACAACACCTGCGCCTTATAAATATTTTATTATCTGCTAACGAGAGATTTCGGTGGCATGAGACCACGGTTAGGAAATAGCTACTTCGGATCGTGGTTTTATGACGATGACATTAGACGTGCGAATCGCACGACTTAAGTATTCTTTGTCCGGCACATGAAAGACAATCATACTGACGCTCTACGTTGATTGCTCAAAGCCACACGAGATATTGTCAGTTCCCCCGATACTGTTGTGGAGAATGCCCCGTCACCGTTCGACTGTGAGTTCAAAGTCAAACATTTTTGAAAAATCAAAAATAGGACTCAAACCCACGCTGATCAGAGATGGGAGAGGGAATCTCGTTGTGTATGCCCAACGGCTATCATACATGCTTGCGGACAACCCCCAACAATAATACGATGGCCATGCATGCATCGCACAACTTTGACCCAAAAAGTTCCCGCAGACCACCCGTAGAAGCATACACGGTCAGTTGTGACCGATATTTAACTTCATATGTATCGAATACCTTATTGATGATTGTTAATAGTCCTTGTATAAATAGTTTTAAAGTTTTCATACGAAACTTGGTATAATAATAGTATTATTAACGGTACAACTATTTACCATAGACATAATACATTTTATCCACAATCCATAGCTTTGTTGTAGTTATGAAATGGCAGGCTATAACAGAGCATTAGAATGTCACAATCTAATTAGTATTCAGAGGAGAAAATTAAAGGTCGAGTTAAAAAACGAATCGGCTGTAATCGGATATCCTACATTTCATCGTTTTGGGGGTTTTTTTTGGCAATATTTATATATACATTCCATTGTGTCGTACATTTTAGGTGAAAATAATCAAGTTTGAAATGTATGTCTTCATGTTTATTCTGTGCTTCATTCTCAACCTAATGACATTCAGAGGTAAGAATTTATGTTACCTTTGTATATACTACGATCGTTTATGTCAATTAGACTTCATCAGTTGAGCTCCAATTTATAATGTATGTGTATTTTCTAAAGAAAAAGTGGTAATGAATCTAAAAGTTTATCCGAAATCCGTCCAAGAGTAACCACTGTAAAAAGATGACTATCTTAGCTCTAAAGGCGAAATATTTTCTGTTCATGTACATCATGCATGAAGGACATTTTATTCTAGTCATGAAATAACTTCCGGGTTTTAGTATTTAAACTTTTTTTTTTTTTTTTTTTTTTTTTTTTTTAACATTTATTTCAAAAATTGACAACAAAAGATTCGAGGCAATACCTCCGCAGAGGCCCTCAATATATTCTTCCCCAGGGGTGCCAGGGGCTCCCTGGAGTCGAAAGACTCATAGTACATTGCTTATTTTTTCAAAAATATATTGACAATGCAAATTCAGTCTTTTGTAGATATGTGAATAGTTTTTCAAAGTTGTTTTAACATGTAAAATAATATTTTCTTTCAATCGGCAATACATTTTATATTTATATATTATATTACTTATTGTAGATATCACATTGTTTAAATCAAAGGTTTTCTGATTATCTTCAAGATAAAAACCTATTATTATATGTTTCCAGCAAACATCAAATTTTAAAATTTTGGATGTTTTTTTCCAGATATTGTTAATATTTTTACATGAAAATATTAAATGTTCGTTATCTTCAGTATATTCTTTACAAAAACTACATGTATCAAGTCTCTGATTTCTTTATCTTTTTTAAAAATTTCTGATTATTTAAAAGATTATTAAGTAGTTTAAAATTAAACTCGGCCACCTTTCTATCATATATTTGTTTAATTTTTTTGTTATAAATAAATATCCAAGATGATTTGTCTATATTTAAACTTCTTGTCAAAAATGATTGATAATTTGGAGTATGAAATTTTTTTAAAACTAAAATTTCATAAAATATTTTGGATGTTGTATCCACTATGTCTACATGTTTTTTATTTATAAAAATAAAGTTGTTTGTAAAATTTAGATTTTGATATATAATTTCTTTGAAATTAAACCTTTTGAAATTTTTAAATACCTGTTGCATTATTTTATACTCACATAATATATTATTTTTCATTTTTAGATTTTCATAGAACCACTTTAATGGTTTTAAACCATTATCATCATTTATGTCAGCTACAAACCTAAAATCACTTTGGATCCAGCTTTCGAAAAAAATACTTTTTCCTTTGTATGTTATAAGTTTGTTACACCATAGAGGTTGACACATTAAATTATGTAAATTAATTTGTTGGATATTTGTATTTGTTTTACAAACATTAAAATTAAGAAGTATTTAGTATTTAAACTTGACAATATCTCGTGTGGCTTATTACACCATATTCACCCACTGAAAAGTCCATAACTGTTTTATTGTATAAATATTTAGTTACATGTATATACTAATCCTACAATGTATGTAACAATCAGACTAATTCCAATAGTGTAAAAGGGAATTTCCATATTCTTTTTAGAAATGATATTCACTGGTTTTCCATAGAATATCTAGATGTATATTCGTTTAAACATTTTTTTATTCAGCACAAGATGACAGTGTTAGTAAATAACAACACTATACATTAGCTCAGGATTATAAAAAAAGCACAATGCTTATATAAATTCCTCTCCTGAAATCGTAAAATTGACAAATTTCTTGGGGAACGTCAACTAACTAAATCTATGTGACAAAAGTAATGAGTGAAAAATAACAGTAGCTTATCAACAATGAACTGACAAAAACCGAACGAATGGATGGAAAATAACTTGGAACTTGTTAAACTAATTGAAAATTAGAAGACAAGAAAACAATGCATGGCGACTTCATTTCCAAACTTAAAGATAAATAGGATAATAACCTATGTTTCCTATAAACAATTACATATATGTGCATGTATATATGTATATAGTGTTGGGCTTTATTAATCGTCTGTATAACAATACTAAGAAAAACGTTTGGTTTTCAATATAAAGTTGTGGACGCTGATGAATAGATTCTTGTAATATTCGTAAGATTTCGATTCATCGCCAAAGAGTAACGTGGTACAGTCGGGTACGTTAGGTAATATATGAAATTAGACTCTTCTTTCTGAATTGTATTTAGGACATTCTATTAAAAAGTGAAAACTGGACTCCACTTTGCCACATGTACAAAATGGATCAGGCTCAATATTGCATAAAAAGAGGTGTTGTTTAAGGGAGCTACAACGCATACGCAATGGTGCGTGCAATATTTGGCCACGACGTGTGTCTTCTAAATAGTACTTGGGAAACTGAATTTGTAAGTGATTATAATGTTTATCAAGTAACGATTTAAAAGAAGTAGGTTATTTGGAATCCTTAATATTTTCTGGGAGGTTATTCCAGAGGCGAATGCAGGAGGGGAAATAGCTATTTAGATGATAGGAAGTCCGGCAGTGCTGGGACTGTAAATTACGGGGATTTCTTGTATTATTGTTGTGAATCGTGTCAAAGTTACTTGGAAGTAAGTCTTTTAGATAATCAGAAGAAAGATTGTTAGTTATTTTATACAAAATTTTAAGTTTATGTTTCCCTTTTCTGATTTCTAATTTTTCCAAGCCACATTCAGAAAAAGGGATACAAGACTAACAAGTCTGTTGGCTCCAATAACAATCCGGGCAGCTTGAATATTTACATAGTCAAGTTTGTTTGTTTTATCAATGATCACGTCACATTATTCAATGGCATGGTCTTTTAAATGAAAAATAAATTATTGTAAGAGTTTTACGGTCTAACGCATATCTAAGGCTTCTTAATATGTTTAGTGTATAATTTGCTTTTGTTATGATTTCATCAGTATGCCCCAAATGTAGTGTATGATTGATCGTCAGAATTGACAATTAACATTCTCACAGTCATAGTTTACAAAAATAAACATAAATTCCAATGAGTTTTTGACACATAAAGTCCGTAAAAAGGAAAATAACGAAAGTCCATATTTAAACATTTACATATACACAATCTCACGTACACGACATCTTAACACTCAGACGTGCATTACTTTACTTTCAAAACTGTTTATATTTTCAATATTATATTAATAGGGAATTCCCCCTTGAATTAATTGATGCAGTTACAATTCATTTTAGTTATGCATTATGTATATATCTAAATAATCATTGTGACTAATAAATTGCATTCAACAAACATTTACACAATGAAAAATGGTACGCCAAAATCGCATTAATGAATTAAACTTAGCTTTACTCAGTTACACTTATTAGGAATTTTCTATTGCATCTCTATCTCTCTCTCTCTCTCTCTCTCTCTCTCTCTCTCTCTCTCTCTCTCTCTCTCTCTCTCTCTCTCTCTCTCTTATATATATATATATATATATATATATATATATATATATATATATATATATATATATATATATATATATATATATATATATATATATATATATATATGAACCTCGATTAAATACCACTTCGCTTAGGAGACCACCTCACAATTCAGGCCATAAATTTCTAGTCCATTGATAGATATTTAAAAAGTACAGAGCCTCACTTAAGAGACCACCTCCCTAATCATTTCGGTTGTCTTAATTGCGAGGTTTCACTCTATATAAACTAGATTGCTTCAGTCAAGTATCAAGTATCAGTGAATGGTATGCATGACTAGTTAGATCAAAGACATAAAAATCGAGTAGGCTCTATATTTAGAATACAAGATACAACTTCTCTATGCACTATGACTTTTAAAAGATAAATGATTATTTTGCATCGCTCAGTGCAAACTAGAAGTGATATCTTGCTTTAGCAACGTGGTCACGGAGTTAATATAAATAAACGAATTTATGCAAAGACATTACTTTATTCATATTGTTGTGAATTTTCTCTAGCTTTATGGTGCTGAATACTCGTGATTGCTTCATATACCTTTGAAATAATGTATATCATGTGATAGTAATTACGCCATGCTGTTAAAATAGGTAGGCATTATTAAATAAGTTCTTTATGAAGTGGTATGTTGTAGTACAACATGTGTTTCCGATTTACTACTCTTCCACAGTTTATTATAAATCAAACATAAGTTTAGGGCTATCTAAAACAGCTAGCGGCAATTCTGTGTTGAAAATAATTATGATTATAACATCAGTGACGAAGACATCCGTTACAAAATATGCACGACCTTAAATCAAACGATCAATGCTTATGGAAGGAAGATGTTTCGTGTAAGTATATTATAACGGCTCTATGTGATATTTACTCTCATTGCATTCAAATAATCTGTCAGCTTTAATGTGCGTTTATTAATTTAACTTAATTTTGATAAAAATGTGCGTCAATTATCGCAAAATATTGGTTTGGATCACATGACTATCCAAATGTCAGTATCTAAAATGTCGACTTCAGATACAAATATTTCAAAAAATGACTTTTTTATCATTGGTTGAAAGATATGACTTAGACCTTTTGTTTCATGAAAGTATTTTATAATTTCAGTTTGATTGAAGCAAAGTAATACGACCGATATTCTATAAAGGCATAGACTAATGTTGTGTGTTTACTGAACGGTAGGAAAACAAAGAAGATAATTGTTACAATACCGTGAGTGAGATAAAGGAGTTTATGTAAATTGTAAAGGTAAGGCCCTCTCATTTGGTACAGTTGTTATACATTGTCTACGTTTTAAAATTTACTCACGTCAATTTGATAAACTATGCAGGTGTTAGGTGTTGGTTTTTCCTAACAAAATATCATTTTTATACTTTTATTTTTTAGCATAATGCTATCATCTTTAGTCTGTCACTTTCTTCTCGAGACCAAGTTTAGCGAATCCTGGAAGAAATTCTCCGCATAAACAAGTTTGCGAATAAAAGGGGCTAGGGCCCATCGTGTTCCCGAAAAGTGTCCCAAAAGACCGAACATTGGTAATCAAAATTAATTTATGAACCAATGAACGGTATGCAACAACTGCGAGTGTCAACAAAATATGTTCATAAATGAGCCATAAAGGAGCGTTTCTAATACCAATTGATTATATATATATATATATATATATATATATATATATATATATATATATATATATATATATATATATATATATATATATATATATATATATATATATATATTGGTATGTTTACATAATATATGTGAAGGATGTTATCAATTATCTGAAGATAATTATGTTTCGGGGTCGTGGCATCAATGTTGAAGGTCAAAGGCCCCCTAATAAAACAGGAAATATAATTTTTTCAATGAATTATTTACACATTTTCGTCTTCTTCTCAAAAACCAATGCTTGAATTAAACGCAGAGTTGATAGGAATTATCAGATGTTGGTCATATATGGTATGTGACATTGTAAACTTTAAGTCAATAGCTACATGGTATGAGAATGAAAAAGGAAACATGTCCATAACAGAGACACTAAGCGCGCAGCAAACGACATAGGACACATTTTTGTAGAATTGCTTATTAAATCAAAACCGAATGCTTTTGTATCGAAAGATATATGAGAATACTGTTAGGGATAATCTAAGATCGATTGTGATACCATTTCAAGGTCGTAGATACCTTTGTAGACATAAATAAATATTTAACACATTTTCGATTTCTTTTCAAGGGACTAGTGGGTCAATTTTAACTTAATTTGATATCATCCCTACGGGATACTGTCTAATGTTTGTTCATAAAAATAAGGAGAAACTGGTTTTCTTTTCGGACCATTTATTCTAGAAATCTGAGCCAGGATTTTTACACTCCCCGTGGCTATAGAATATTGGTGTTGATTGGCTCATACTAACGTGTATATATATATATATATTAACACAAAACACACAGATATACACATGCAAAACCCCACTCAAACATTATATGAACAAGAAAAAGAAATAATTTAAAAATTTTATTCTTATGAACCAATGGTCAGCATAATCACTCTGTAGTCATGTTTAACTCCAGTGAATATTGTCAGGATATATGGCCGTGTACACATTAGGAGAAATGAAACTAATTTACATATAGATGTAAAATAATCCCAGCGTTATAACCTGACAATATAATTTAATACATATATGTACAGTCAATCCATTTTAGAGCTGAAAGGGATGTTGGGATATCATATTTTTGCTTTAACAGCAGTACCAGTCTGTAGAAATATTATAAACATAATACCAAAGTTATAATGCTCAAGACGATCGTTTCTGTCAATTAGACTTCATCAGTTGAGCTCCAATTTAAAATGTATATATATATTTCCTAAAGAGAAAGTGGTATCATACAAGGACAAATAATGAATCTAAAAGTATAGCCAAAATCCGTCTAAGAGTAACCACAGTAAAAAGAGGACTATCGTAGCTTTAGAAAGATTTAAAATTTAAATTGTGTTATCAGTGGCAAATATTACTTCAGTATAAGATTATCAGCTGGTATCGAAATACAAGATACTACGGTCCACCAGCAGTGACAACTACCTAGTGGTTATAAATATTATAAACATAATACCAAAGTTATAATGCTCAAGACGATCGTTTACCGGCGATTTTTTCTTATGCAAGACCGCGTTAATACATAGAATAAAAGTCTGATCGAACCCGTTTGTAGATATCGAGAGTTCCACATTATAAAGGTGTTAACTATTTATAGGTATCAGCTGTTACATTGTTGTCAAAAGATAAAGTTAAAGTTCATATAGATAAGTAAAATTAAACCTTTATATTAGTTGTATTAGAAATCATTCAGTCCTATCTAATTATTATTAAAAAAAAGACCACCGACCTTCCGCAAGAATTGATTCCCCGAGAGTATACATAAACCTAGTACCTGGAATTTCGGTAGCAGCTGATAATCTTATACTAAAGTAATATTTGACACTGATAGCACCATTTAAAATTCTAAATTCTTCTAAAACTAAGATAGTCATCTTTTTACAGTGGTTATTCTAGACGAATTTTGGCTATACGTTTAGATTTATTGTTTGGCCATGTCTGATACCACTTTCTTTTTAAAAAAAATATCTAAAATTGTAGCTCAACTGATGAAGCCTAATTGACAGAAACGAGCATTATAACTTTGGTATTATGTTTATAATATTTATCACCACGTGTGTCTTACTTAATGCTGCCGGATGTTTTGTAAACTTTTAAAATTATTTTTAGCTTAAAGAACACGAATTTACAAATATAATTGCTGATACTTTCCTTTAAAAATACTAAATAAATATTATGTGTATAAACTTAAATATAAATGTTAATAAACAGTTTTATTTTTGGCGATTGGTCCCAAGGGAACTATTTTTTACCATGTGTAAAAACCATTTTGATTTACCATTTTGTGAATAGAACTGTTACATTAAAGCAATATAAGCTGTCACAATGATTATTTTTGTCCCCTGACATGTAGTCGAAAATATGATGAAATTTGTGGTCAAATACATTATCAAACACGTAAAACGTTGTTGAGGATCTTCTTTTCGAAATTATTTGTTTCATTAGAATTTAAGTTTTCCCTTACCTTAAAAAATCCAGCTGTATTTCCGTATGCAATGACCTTTCAGATAAACTCTTTCGCTATATCAAATGTACTTCGTAATTTGGTCAGGGGATCTCGGTCCTTTACGCGCTCGGACTATCTTAAAGTGGACCGATTTTTAATTACTTTATATTTATTTTTAAAATACAGGACGTGATTTTTATTGGAAAGTGCATGTTTAATGTAAAATATATGCTTTTCAACGTTATTCTAAATACCTGAAGAAAATCGGATGAATATATGAATAAATATATCCGGTAACTAAAATAAAATTTTCCGATCTTTAATGTTACCATGAATTCTGACATTGACAAAATCAAAACAATATAACTCTGAAAAGTATGCGTAATTCATGTTTTACAATCGTACCGCCATGTCCGGTGGAGTCGGGCAGTTCATGATCATATGGGTCCAGAATGATAAAACCGAGAAAGCGATGGGACGAGTTAAAAATGGGTCGAGATCACCCGATATACCCGGCACGTGGACAATTTCAGAAATAAATGTTTTGAAACAACGAAAAAGACAAACTTTGCTCCTTTAGGTATGAAATGATGATGTACAAAAATAAACGCAAAGGGTAATAAGAATAGAATGTATATAAAATGCAAATAGCATGTTTTTATTGGTCACTCGGTAATATTCGTAAACATTTACCAAAAGTTAATTTGCAATGCTGTAAGTATGACCGACAAAAATAATGAATGTACATTTTTTAATGACTCTAAATTTTTGAAGATATAACCTCTACGAAACGACCTTCTTTCATGTTGATCTGTCCGTCTTTGACGACGAAGATGTAAACGTCCAAGGGGCTGGTATCGCGTTCGGCTTTTCTCTCGATTCGGACGGAAACACCTTCGCTGATGTTTAGAAGCTTGCTACCCGTGCCGTGGAGATGATTTTCCGGTGTCGTGCGCAAGTCTAACCAGAGGCCAAAATGATCTTTGAGATATTTCCCCAGAGTCATTTGACC
Organism: Atrina japonica; assembly: GCA_030159075.1. NCBI lineage: Eukaryota > Metazoa > Mollusca > Bivalvia > Pterioida > Pinnidae > Atrina > Atrina japonica. Next base: position 63,401 of record BROG01000840.1, read on the forward strand.
AATGTTGAGGTCCTTGGCGACTAATTCTGTGACAGTTTCGCGATTCAAGGAAGCCGTGAAAAACTTTTTAATTTCGTGGAAGTGGTGATGAGGTCTCATTCCGTCTTCGAAGAGTTGGCTCGGTTGTCCCTCTATGGTTGTTTTCACTTTAGTGATTCTCGGATTATAAAATTTTTCCGGATCTTTTTTAGAAATATCCTTGAAGAGAAACAGAATACCCGCGAGAGAACGTGCGGGGGTGTTGATTTGATAACTGAGGACGGTGTCTGATTTATTCATCGTCGTTTTGCGATATTGCAATATTTGGTTGAAGTAATAGACGTGGTTTTTCCCACATACCCTCTGTTTGATGCTGCGAGCGAGATTGACGTCTGTAATTTTTTCGAATTCCAAAGCGATGTTGGTCGCCTTATAACTCGTCGTTTTCTTGGCATCGTCGGGGTCCGTCCAGACGACGTGTTTAGCATCGTTAAACGTTAACATGTATTCTAATCTATCTTGTAATCCCGCTTGATAAAAGGGTTCGCTCGTTTCCAAGATTTCGAAATCCAAGGGAATACAAAATCGATTCCCGAACGCCGCACCAATTTCGTAGTGTTCGCTACTGTCGAGCGGCAATTCATAGGCGATGGGGTTTGACCTTAGTTGATTTAGATCGTCCGTCTGTATTCCCTGATAGACCATATTACGTCGTTCTAGTTTCCAAAGATCGTTATAGACTAAAAATTTATCGGCATCGTCGATGGTTTGGACGGTATTTCCCGAAATCTTCACTTCGATTTTTTTGACGATGTTACGTCCCAAATTATTATAAACCCTCGTTTTAGAGAGATCGCCACCATCTACATTGACTTCCATATCGAAGCATAGTCTCGTACTTCTGGGAACGATGACGTCGTTTTCGCTCAAATTTGGTTTTCTTCGATATACGAGGGATTATGGGAAATGGTGACCGTTTGGCGAATGCCCTTCACACCGAAGGGAGCGCGCAATTTTCTATCGGGATTGAGAATGTGTCCGTAATTCATCATCTTTTTAATTATGCAATAAAAAAATTTAAATCGTTTTAAAAATGGCTGATATTCACGATTTCGATAATCCGACGTACGACGATGATGATGATGATGATGTTCAAGAAACATCGTTTAACAACGACGATGAAACCCCGCTTGTGGATAATACGGAACAACGGGATGTGATTAACTTACCAGATCCTCTCCTCAGTCCTCGAGGAGATCAAGGAGAACGTTTAAGAACGGGTGAACTCGTGGACAAATGGAAAAAAGCAACGGGTGGTAACGATAAAAACTTAAAATTTACATCCGATGATAAAGGTAATTTATATGCCTATAGTAAGGATGGTGAAAAGATTTTATTAAATAAAAAATATGATAGAGGGAGCTATTTAAAAGCAATTTCATTAAGACAGATAACGAACACGCAATTTGTTAGAGACCTAGGTTTATTCCATCAACTTCCGGAAATACAAAAGGCAAAGAATGTAGAACGTGATGTCAATGAAGTAGCAGAAGAAATAGAAATGGATGTTTTTGACGAAACGCGAGTAAAACAATTAGACGATGGGATTGAGAGATTATCTGAAAGTATAGAAGAATTAAATCACGAATTACCCATGAGAGAATTGTTGGGTTTAGATAAAAGTTTAAAAGCTGTTCGCGGCTCATTACGTGTTCAAGAATAAAAAAAGTAGAATTAGAACGCACGTTATCGCAATGGAAAGAAGATCTCGAAAACAATCCTGGTGACAGAGAACGCATCGAGAGAGAGATAACCAAAACCCAAAACGAACTAGACGGCGTGAATGAGAGTATCGCTATTCTCAACGGCCAATTGCGATCGCAATTGACCACTATAAAAGAGTCAATCAAAGGTTACTCGATGACAATCTTCCGTTGAGAGAAAGAATCGCCAATCTGTTTAAAGAACAAGGAATCACCATCTTTAGCATTTTGACAGCCATCGGTATGACGATAGCTTTTTTGGTTGAATTGTTGATACCAGATGTCAAACCAATTAAACCACCATCTCCTCCTCCACCACCGAACAAAGAGGGTGGATTACAGGAATGGCTCAAGAAACAGTTAGACTCAGTTGGAAAACTGCTCGCGAGATTGGCAGCCAAATTCGGCGAAGCGTTACCGGGTATATTGGGCTCCATCCTTTCTTGGATCTTATCGACGCTCGGTAAAACTGCCATTTGGTTGGCAGAACATCTATGGGTGTTGGGCATGGTCGTCGTCGGTTGGTTGTTAACGAAACTCGACGAAGAGAAGAAAAGAAAATAACAATAGAGCGAAAACGGCAGTCTTTTGACTTTCGTGATCGTCTTGTTTTTGCAGTTGTTTAGGTGGTGGTTTGATCTGTTTAGGTGGTGATGGTTTGATCTGTTTAGGAGGTGAAGGCTTAATCTGTTGGGTGAACGTTTTCGTGTTAAGATCAACGTTCGTTCCCGGTTTTGTCTTTTCGGGCGCGATCAAGATTTCGTTATTATAATTGGCGATGTTTTTATCGATTTTCAGTTCCATGTTGCTGGGTAGCATGTAAAGTCCCGGGTGGATGACAAAGTCGAGTTTGGAATTTGCATATCTTAGAAAATTTTCGTAGCGTGAAATATCGGCGGGTAAATCGAGAGGTCTGTTAATCGCATCTTCGACGTTGACTAAAAATTGTTTCTGCGCGTCGAGCGAGGTGGCACCAGCGTCCACGATTGAAGCCCTCGTTTGACCCTGAGCGCCCAAAACCGCCCAGGCGAAAACGCGAATGGACGCGTCCAATCTGGCCAGACCCGGAAGCGTGAATCCCTCCGAGCTGTTTGTGACGAACGTGGACCATTTCGTGTTATACTTTCCCAAGATGGTTCCCTTGATTTTCCAGTCCGTGTTGACCGACACCCCGAATTCGCGACAGATTCGTTCGTACGCCGAAACGTCTACGGTGTTCGTGTAGTGATTGAAATCGGAATCGCTGGGCAAGGGAACGGCGATTTCCTTCAAGATCCTTCTGATTTGATAGTAAACGTGAAACTGAAAGAACGATGTCGACAGTTTGTCGTTTCCCATTCCCAACGTCACGCCGCATCCGGTCGTGGCACACCACACCGCGAAATTTACTTGGTTCTGCCAGAAACCTCCCGTTACGAAATGCTGATACCACCGCGCCAACATGGCGTAATATTTGGAGGTTCCGTCTTCGAAGACGTTCGGGTTGTTATACTTGACGAAAATATTCTCGAACGACGCGCGAAACTTTTTAGTCGTATTGACGTAGATGTCGAAAGACGACAAATCCAAATCCTCCCTGTATTCGGAAACATTCATCTTTTATTTAAAAAATAAAATAGTTATAAAAAACATGTTTCATCTCGTGACGAAAATCGGTAAACCCGTGAAACTATCTCGATACATCGACAACGCGAACGACGAGTGGCGCGTGGGAGTTTTTGGAACGGTCTGTACAACATAAAAAAAGATGTTGACATACAACACGCCAAAGGTAGAGAGAGACCGAGAATCCATACCGTGCACGCCGGATCGTACACGTTCAAAGACATACAACGAATTCTCATTAAATATCTCGAGAAAATAGTATTGGACAAAACCACGATGAGAGTAAGACTCGACGGTAAAGCGTCTAATTAGCTGCAGCTTCCGCCAGAACCCACCAAGATTCTCGGAATAGGCAAAAACGTTCCTTTCGTCGGGACCATCATCCCGACAAATAGCATAAACCTGCAACCGGTGGAACTACTTAACGTTCATCTCGAAAACTTGCCGAGGGAGACACGTTCGAAGACGGGCAACCGAACGACGTCGTCAAATCCCTGCCGTGTCCCAACGTGAAATTTTCCGTGTTGTATGTCGAAAACGTCGTTTTTTAAAGTTGAAACGCGATCGTATCACGGAATTAACGATAGACCTAAAAGACGAAAACGGAGAACTCCTCGACAATCACGGACACGTTCACGTGCTCTTAGAGTTTAAGAAAATTATTTAGAAATAATAAAAAGGGATGTCTAGATCGGGATTCTATTACGAAGACTTAGAAAGGGAAGAACTCTTGGAAGACGTTAAAGAGGAGGTCGCCATGTTGACCAAAACCCGTCGCATCATGAACACGTTCCAATTCGACGTGAATAAAAACGGAAGACTCAGACCGCCGCTGGGTGTTAAGATGTTATTCGACGGTCACGTCTTTCGTCTCGGGCTCTTGGGGGAAGTAGACGTGACGTTAATCTTGAACGACGTCGAACACAAAACCCTTCAAACGAAAACCGGCGACATCGTAACGTTGAATCCTCCATTACGGGTGACATCGGGGGGCGTTCTAAATTTTGGAGTGAATAAAGGATCGAAATCGGGAACCGTCAACGGCGTCGTTGTAGTAGACATAAAAAAAAATTTCTCGCGTATAAAAAAAGAAATGAGTGAAAACGAATTATATCTGACGTTAGAAAGCGATCCGCAACAATATCGTTTAAAACGAATCGGCGAGATCGAACAGACGTTTCGTCGAGAGATCGAAACGCGGAAGAGCATGCATAAAAAGTATAAACGAACGGTGAACACTGCAGACGGCGTCGACGCGGCTCTCATCTCGGGTGGCATCGTCGTCGGCGGACTCGGATTTCTCGTTCCCATCGCGGGACTACCTCTCCAAATTATAGCCCTGATCGCGGGTTCGGTGGGGTTGGCCCTGAAAGGGATAAGACGATTACTGCTGAAAAATCGGAAAAACACCTCAAGATCACCAAACTCGCGGAGAGTAAACTTAATTCGATATCGGATCTGGTGAGTCGAGCGCTCGAGGATGGGAAGATCTCGGACGAAGCATTTGCCACCGTATCCCACGAGTTGACCAAGTATCGGGAGATGAAAGATAAACTCTATTCTACCCACAAGGTCCAAAAAAAGGAGTCGGACAAAGAGACGGAGGATTTACGCAAGCAGCTCCTAGACCTCGTAAACAAATCCACTTCGCGATAACTATAGATTTTTAAGGCAAACTATATCTTAAAAATCATCGGTTTTTTTTAGGACGTCCGCGTCTTCTCTCGGACCTTTTATGCGTTTTATGCCATTCGTCTGCGCGTTCTTTTCCACCGCACGCATAACACGTTTCGTATTTAGTACTATTGGTCATCCATTTTCGACAAGAGGTGCAATATTTCAACGTATCGATACCGCGCTCTTTCACGTAGTTGTGATGAATGCTACAAAACAACGAGTTCGCGATGACCGAATGTTTACACGGGTATTTTCTACGCATGCGCGGCATTTGACACGTTAGTTCGTCTTCGGGCCAATAAATTAATACTTGGTCGTTCAACTGTTGACACTGTATGTCGTCATTCTTTAAAATCTGTTTTACTCCGCGTTCGTTAAACACGTTGTCCAGTAAAATATACATTTTTTATTTATATATAAATATTTTAAACTATTTAACAATTTTTTTACATTAAGAAATGAAACGTTTTACCGAGATAGTTTTGTTCGTGTTGTTGTCGTTTATCGTTTATTGGTTTTTGCTAATATTATCCACGATATTATATATTTTACGTTTAGAACGTTATCACAGAACGGAAAAATGGTTAAGAAAAATTTTACGATCCTTTTGAAAAAATAAAATTGACTTAAATAAATTTTTTTCGTTATAAAAAGAAAACATTGCATTTGTGACAATTGAGAACTTTGACGTAAACAATTTAAGAATTGGAAACCATTATATGGCTACGAAACCAGTACGTTATCAAAAAGTTTACATCGGGTATAAGTATTCGGACGGCGTGAAACCGTTAGTTATACGCACACCCAAAACGGAATCGTCCGGATTGTGGGAAAATAAGGACACTTCTACTGAAAAGTTACGCGATTATTCTATGAATTTTAAATGTGAAAAAGAATTTGCCGATATGATGGAAAAAATTACGACCTTTTTAAGAACGAAAATAGATGAACTCGCACCGGAATTGAAAAAAGGAGGTAGAAAATCCCCCGTTGATACCAATGATATAACTATCGTCAAAAAAAAAATAAAAGCGGAAACCTTGTTATATACCCGAAAGTGAAAATCGATAAAGATAAAAAAATAAAACCTATTTTTTATAGAAAGAGAACAGAAGACGACCCGAAAGATAAAAACCGACTCGTTGAAACCGATCCACTCAATTACGCGAAAAAACGATGTTTGGCAATTGGATCTTTACACATAGAAAGCGTTTATGTCAGCAATACCGTCGTATCCGTACAAAACATTTTAGACCAGGTAATCGTCATCAAAATGTTTGACCTTGAGCGTCTACCGGATTTGGCCGAGTGTCAAGAAGACTTGGACTTAGATTCCGATACAGAATAAAAATGTTTGACTGAATGTCAAGAAGACTTAGATACAGAATAAACGTATTTTGTAAAAATATTTTTTTACAAAATATAAAAAATGTATCTATATTAAAAACATGGATGTAGATGATGTATTAGCGAACAATATACCCGGCAAAGATATATCTACCAAAGACAGATTATCGGCCATCATCAGTTCCGGACGTGCGCACCATTTTCTAGGAAAAGACGTGACTTCTTCCGAATTGGAAAAGATGAACGACAAGGAGATCGAAACCATGAGTCGTCTGTTAAACGCTCGACTCGGCATGCGCATGACCAAATCGATAGCAAATTCCCCCATCTATCTGTATTCGCAAGGTCTTAAACATTTTTTCGATCTCAAAGACGAACCCAAACTGATCGAGGAATTGAACGAAGATCCCTTCTTGGACAATGCCATCTGCGAAGTGTGTTGTAGTTTATATTACAAATACGGATCGGTATTAGCACCTCTCAGTATAGCCACCATTTCTAGCCGTCACATTGTCGGATTTAAAAAATCTGACGTTATAGAAAAACACGATGAATCCGGAGGAATTAATAGGGAAGACGGAAATAAAGAAGAATCCAAAACGTCAGGAAGCGGGGAAGAAGGGGGCCAAACGTAGATGGGGTAGCAATGCTAATAGCAACGATAGCAATGCTAATAGCAACGATAGCAATGCTATTAGCAACGATAGCAATGCTAATAGCAACGATAGCTGGAAATGGCTAGCGGGCGGACTCGCGGTTGTTGGATTTCTGGTCTACATAAAACCAGAACCCAAAATAATTCCGGCCCAACCCAAAGTAATTCCGGCCCCAGTAATTCAACCCCCAAAACCCAACGCCCATGAAATGTTATAAATAATTTTCTCTCTTATTAAAAAGAATGAGTGAAAAAGATTTGGTCAACACCGCGTATCACGCAGCCGTCAATACGGGAATTGCCATCGGATACGCGCAACTCTCCAAGAAATTTTTAAAGATGCCGGTACCTAAGATGGATTTAGATCTAAAGGATTTCGGGATGATCCTCCTCGAGTTTGCTCTCGCCAATTACACCAAGGACATGTTGGTCAAAAATGGAATCATTCCCGCCGATATCATGAAATAAAATAAAACCTTTATTAAAATGGCAACGATAGCGATGATGGTAGGTGGTGCATTGGTCAACGCCTTGGCGTTTTCTGGATCGCATTTTTTATTTTCGAATCACGACGAGCAAAAAAGACACGACGAAGCGATGGAAAAACTGACCAAGGCCAGAGACGAATGGAATCACAAACGCACGAAAAGATTAGATTTTTTAAACGAGACATTGAAAAAAGAAGGACATGCATTATACACCTATAAAGAAGTGGATGCCGCCATGTCTCTATACTCGCAGATGATGGGAGAAGAGGAGATGTCTCCCGAACCGAAATTGAGCGATTTTTATCAACCCTCCGAAGAGCAAAAAGATAAAGAAATCCTCTTCGTGTTGATCGGAACGGGGTTAGTGTTTTACGGCGTAAAAAAATATGTCGTATAAAGTAAAATGGAAGAGATCTATTACAGTCACTATTGGAAAGGAAAAGCGGCCATCAAGAAATTGGCCAAAGCGGCTAACGTCAGCGAAAAGGAAGCGTTCGATTTCCTGAAAAAACAAGACGTGTGGCAAATCTATCTACCCGCACCCAAGAAAATCGTGCGACCCCAAATTCGAAAATGCGAAAGAAAACGACACTCACCAGGCCGATCTATTGTTTTTACCACACGATAAAGTGGGTAGAAAAACGTATAAATACGCGTTAACGTTGGTCGACGTAGGCACTCGGTACAAAGAAGCGGAACCGTTGATGACCAAAGACAGTAAAGAAGTGGCCGACGCTTTCGAAAAAATTTACAAAAGACGTTTAACGTTTCCAAAATTATTAAAAGTCGATCCAGGTCGCGAATTCAGGGGTGCCGTCTCCAAACTCCTGTCTCAATACGATGTGAGAATAAGAAGGGGACGAGTCGACGTTCATCGCGACCAAGCCATCGTCGAACGATTTAATAGAACGTTGGGAGAACAGCTGTTTAGCTATCAATACGATCAAGAGATGAAATCTAACGACAGAAACAGAGAATGGGTAAAACGGTTACCGGAAGTCGTAAAAACGATTAACGAAGATACCAACCCGCCCGAAAAGGTAGAACCCGTCGATAAATTTCAACCGCCCATCAACCCTTTTTCGAAAGTAAGATATCTGAATTGGAAGGCGGTAAAAAAAGAGCCACCGATCCCATCTAGAGTGTTGATAAACACGAAATAGATAGACATTTTAGAATGCAGGACATAAACATGTATTATCTCAAGGAACCGGCACCGCAAAGAACTTTCGTCAGAGAGGAATTGTTGGTCGTCGACTAATATCCGTAGGGAAGTGTTTCGTACTCATCCGTCATCACTCGTTTATCGTAACATAACACGAACTCTTTCTCTTGATATCGATTCACTATTCGTTTGGTTTTAGAATCTCTCGTGATGGCGTTTTCTCTGACGGTCGTAATCCTTTTACGCGTTTCTTTGACGATGTCGGTCATCGTATCTCGATTGATGTAAAGAGAATTTTCGTAATTCAAACTAAATCCTTTGACTTTACACACCTTTTTACCCGCGTTTGCTTCGTACGAATAAGATTTAGGTCCGGTGGCACACCAAGATTTTATAAAATCACAGTTTAATTCGTCCGTCAAATCACCCAAGTTATCACCCGTATTTATCGCGACACCGTCGTCGCGATCTATGTACCACACGCTATCGGTGTCAAATCCTAAAACTCTATCGCCGAGTTTATCTAACACGTCGTATAACATGGTTCTTACATGTGCCGTCGTACAACACGCTATGAAGATATTAACATCCTTACTTTTGTCGACGAATTGTCCCTTTAAATCGTAAGACATCTGGACCATGTCGTCGTTTATAAACTGAATGTTAAGATTATCTATTTTGTCGTCCAATAATAGGGTATAAAATTCTTTCGGTTCGTTAACGTATTTAGTTTGTTTCATGTTAACTCTTTGACCGAATTTACCCCAAAGAGAATTGAGACATAATTTAGATATCGCTCGCATGCCCGGATTATGATCTATTTTGCCCAAGTCGATACCTAATCGTTCTTTGACCATTTTTTTTATACTGTTCTTCCGATTCGTAAGGTGTGCCGGGACCTACAATTAATTCGGAACTTTCCATCTTGATTTTCATAAAGTTCTTAACGTATTCTTTGAAAAGGACTATGTCTTCGCTGGTGTAGAGAAAATCCCAAACTTCGTAAATTTTATCTATCTTATACCCTTTATCCAACGCCTTAAATAACTCAGGAGTACACCACGTTCCCACAAAAGACCTCTGTTCGTCGGTGTGTTCGCACGTCTTCATCTGTAATTCGGCACACTTTTTTACACAGCGGGAACAAGAGTTTTTCGGCATTTCCACATTTCATTTTTACGGGTAAAACGGGATGATATAATTTTCTAGGTGGAACGACTTCACACTTTATGAACCCCAACCAATTTCGATCGACATGTTCAGGATTATATAGTTTAGTGGGATGCCCGACCGGGTATTTCTTATAAAACTGAACCGTCGGATATAAACTAACAAAATCTACGTATCGTCTCTTTTCTTTTCCGTCGAAATCGTAAATTAACTTGGTGACGTTTGTTCTACCGCCGAAAAAGGCATCTCGGGGATTTAACGGAGTTACAATATCTTTATTTTTTATAACTTTTATACCGCATTCCCAAACCTCTATTAAATTGAAACCGGCTCGTTTTATTTTCTCGTTTTTCACGTCGGTTCGTTTTCTAAGCGTTTCCATATCTATTTGGTTCTTGTTATTGACGGTGTCTCGCGTGTAACACGTTTCACACCCGTGCCAGAAACAACCTTGAAATTCGTAAACCGTTTTTGTGTCTTCGCAATACCCGTCGACTTTACTGATATCGGGTAGATTAACTTCACCGCCGTTCAAAGCGTGTCGAATGACGACGTTGTCTCTCTCGGCCACGTGATCCAACCAAGAAATGGATTTCGCGCTGTATGTTTCGTGATCGGCGTTATATTTATAGACGGCTATCGTATTTTTGGACATGTAATTACTTCTATAAACGGTCATGCAAACGGACGCTATCGTCACGTACTGTAGCGGATCTATATTTTCCAACTCTATAAAGTCTTCCCTGAATTTTAACATGGATCGCCGTTATATATCGACGTCGGACGTACAATAGTCCCTCAATTCTTTCTCGAAATCAAACACGTCGTTTTTCTGCGCGTCATACCATTCTAAAAAATCTTTTCTATTTTGGGCACTCATATAATCGAAACCGTAGTGTTTTTTGCTAGGTAACGGTCCCACGTAATTTTGGTTACACGGTTTGTTGAAATAATGCGGAAAATAACCCTTCTTTAATTCTTTTAATCCAAACGTTCTCGGAAACGCCGCCAGAGCAGATTAGACAAAATTTATGGAATCGATAAATCTAATGATTCCGACTTCCATGTACATAATCTTCGTACCGTTGTAAATGCAATAAGGTTTAATGTTATGTTCTACGAAATATTTTTAAAAAAATTGCGCGTCGTATGCTTTAGCATTGTGAGCTATAAACGTACCCTTTTTATCCAAAACAAACTCGCAAAAATCGTCTACGGTAGAAAATTCGTGTTGTTGACCGTTAAAATCTTGACAAATGATTAAATTCGGTATGTGAACACCGGTATCTTGCGTCGCTTCTATGTCGTAAAAATAATAATCCGTCGTTCGCGTTTTACAACTGTAACATTTTTTATCATTAGTACACTTTGACGATTTGCACTTTCCACCCTTACATTCTTTCTTGAGCATAAAACACTTGTGAGTCGTCATGTCACCATATTTTTTACAATTCGGGCATTCGGAATGACCGCATATATGGTTTTTCAAGTCTTTGACTACTCGTTCACACTCTAAACATTTCTGAACTATTAAACAAACCATATCCGTTTCACCGTCTCTCATTCCTCTGTTGCGTTTATATTCGTTAAAACATTCTTCGCCGAAAAACGTTCTGTTACAATCGCCGCACACTTTCCTTTCTCCACCCGGACAATTAGAACCGAAGCACGATAAACACTTTTTAGGACATCTGTGGCGATCTCTTTTTTTATACGATTTTTTACAAGTATGACAATAATGGTCTTTACCTAAAAAACCCGTCATGCTGGTAATCACATCGAAATGATTTTTATTCTTGTACAGATATACCGCGTCGCTTCCTTCGCTCGTATAAATAATGTCGTTAAATTGATCACCGTCCACTATGTTAATCTGCACGCCCAAGTAATCGGCAAACGTTTTCACGTCTTCTAAAGTAGAACCGTGCGCCTGGACAGGAACTCCCGCTTCTTCGTGAAGTTTTAACGCTTCGACCCTTTGTAATTTTCGACTCTTATTGAAACCGTCGTAAAGTTGGGATTTCGTCCATTTATCTTTATGTTTATTGGCAACCGCCGTCACGATGGCTCGTGCCAAACACGTAGTATCGTCGTTTTTAATCGTTATAATACTTCTTTTCGACGACGAAGTTGTCTTTGTCACCGGTTCTTTAGGCCTCCCCTTGCCTCTCGGCATTGTCGTAGACTGGACGACTATTTCTACTTCTTCTATGGGAACCTCGTAATATTCTATATATTTTTCCAGTTCTTTGAATAGATATTTGGTTAAATCGCCCGAGACGGTTATATATTTCGTACTAAACATTTTCGGGAAACTCGGGTGATTGATGATGATGCGAAATTTATCGCCGTTTTGTAAACCTCTATCATTTATCACCAACCTCACGAGGTCTAGAAATAAACGGTCTATATTGATAACCCTTTCCCTCAATATGATTACTTTATATTCGTCAAAAGTGGTACCAAACTTTAGCCTGTATTCCGAGGAAATTTTGTCAAAACGATAGGTTTGCCCCTCGTTCAACTCTTCTTTTACGGAATGGCTTATAGGTCGTTTATTTCTAGCAGGACGCAGTTCGTCGTTTGTTGTTAAATCCATTAAATTTTTATCGAAGAGTTTATCTAAATCCGTCTTCCATACACGTTTGGGTTTTAAAGGATTTTGTAAATCTGGTAGAATTGGTAAATCCAGTAACGGTTTTAAAGGCTTTTGTAAAGCACGGACAGGTGGTATTGGTAAATCCAATAACGGTTTGATATATTGTTTCGTAATAGACATTTTTAAATAGCCGTTAAATTGTTTATAGCATTTTCAAACTGTTTACACTAACTCGTTGGACACCTGTGCCGCGGAAAAATTGAGTGCAGAAAAAACAGTTATCTAGCTATATCATGACCGCGGATAAGTTATATATATTCATCTATATATAACTACGATACCCGGAGATATAACAAAGATAACGGTTTAAATGATCCATGTACCCGGGTGCCCTGAAGTGCCCTACATATACTACTCCACTATATTTTCTCTTCTAATACATGTAGGCTGGATGTTCAGGAAGTTAATTTGTATTTTTTGGAGTTTTTAAATTTTCTGTAAATTACAACGAAAGTGGACGCCGTGGAAGGTTAGTAAAAGACAGTTTGATATATGTAAGGGCCTTTTTTATATTTCAATTTCACATAAATTCACTTATGTTCATTTTTAGTTTAGTGTTCACAATGGTTTTCTAAAAATTTACATTTGACAAGTATTTTTGGTGTGTTCCTTCAAGATGACCGGTACTCCCATTAAGGATACTCATTGTTAGGTCGTCGGCATGTAAGATTGTATTGAAAATAGCTTGGGAATTATTTATAATATAGTGTAAGTTTGGGGTTTATATAATCTAGGTTGAGGTTGGACGGATACCATTCAAATAAAAACTTCACAAAATACGTCGTCGTACTAATAGGCAAGTGCTGCAATCTTAATATAGCTCTTTAACGTAAATAGTCTAATAGAGTGATTGTAATGTAAATATTTTTCAACTCAGACTTATGAATTATACTTTAACTTATGATTCTTTACAACCATAAAATGTCATTTTAAACCTATTATACGTTTTTTTATATTAAGAACAGACTTGAACTTTCAATCTAAAAATATATTTAAGGTTTATAGAAATTAGTTTTTTTGTTTGAATTTAATTCAAAATGGTTTCATAATTTCATTGCTAAGTCGCCATCGTCTGAAAACATTTGATTTAATTTTGTATCAAATAGAATTTATAAATTTATATAAATGTTGCCGAGTTTGTGACAGGACAAAATAAGACTACAGTTGTGTACAGATGCCTTTGGCATTGACACCCATGTCACCAAACATAATTGCATTTTGAACTGACTAGGTATCCATCTTCTATGTTTAACCGAATGATACGATCTCAAAACACAAGTGAAGTTTGACGGCGTCGGTCGATATTATTACAGTTATCATTTATGACATTGATAGTTTATACCTCCACATGAAACGTATATATACAATTTTTTTTTTATCATGTAATGATCTTCTTCATTTAATCGATGTAAAGTACATGTACATTCTATAAATATGTTTATGTTGTAGTCGACAGGGATATAACATAGGTCTGTATCTTGCTACATTAATGTTCTACTCAGCTTCAAAGCCAACGATGAATCACGATATAGACATAAGACGACCGAGTCCATAATACTCACTTAACATTGTTTTATGGTCGTCAAAATTAGTTGATAAGTACTTTTCGGAAGTTACATCAGGGATTTCATTTGATATTTTCATTTATCATTGATATTTGATTAAATTGTAGTAATTACGATCCGGTGTTTATTGATTAATTGACTTTGACATGATAATCAATTTGTTTCCAAAAGGATACAACCTGTTATATGATTATATACAATCAAAAACAGAGAAAAACAAGACACCACCTATGCCTCTCCCACTTGCTTGGAATTTTTAATTCAACCTCCAACCACATACTCTCATGTATAAACATCTTGTGTCATTCACCTCAAATGGTCTTGTATTTGAAATGTGTAGAAAGCTGACTGAAATAGAATATTCTACAAACTGAGATCCGTCTGCACTCATAAAATAGGCTACGATCCCCAAACCTGTCGCAAGAGAGACACGACATTTGAATTTGATGAAAGCCTGACTGCTTGTAACGATGTATTTCCATAGGTGAATAATAAACCATCCTAATATCTGACCTATTGTGAGGGAGACGTGACCTTGAAATATAATGCTTTAACTGATTAGAAAAGCAATATGAGTATTTGTACGCCAAACGTAACTCGTTGTATCCACGATTTTATACTTCTCTTTGGAAATCTTCTCCCTTAGAACCACTGAATGAATTGAAAAACGAAATGCACCCGCCTTTGTTAATGTTTATATTCTGATTCTGCGTGCATAGTGAAGAAAATAAATGTACTAATGCAACACATTCAATATTCTATCATCCACAAACACTTCATGCATTTTGACAAGGATGCAGTACTCATGAACCCTACATGTGAGGCTATTTTCTACCAAGTGTGCCCAGGCTTGGTCAAAGTATCTCACGGATGGTCCCTACTTTGGTGAACTCTTTTTATTTTTAGACTTTATACCCACAACAAACCGAATATGTTAGATTGTTAAATTCCCGGTTTCTTTTATGTATCCAACAAATTCTTCTTTTTACATTCGTTGTTGGTGCTCCTATGGGTCTCTTATTACTGTGTGAAAATGATTCAGAAATGATCTGACAATATAAATTGCCGTCGACTACAGGACAGACACCACCAAATATTTTCCCATAGGCCTCAATGCTAATTTACAAAACTTCAGGTCACTGTCACTCCCATGTTTATTAAATCTGGGTCAAATAAGTACCCTGTGCTGAACGATCAATATTTTTATAACAAAATTTGCAATCAAAAGTATAGGTTGCCGTTGCATTATACTTCAATTTAATTTTTCACTTGTTTACAACTCGTAGTATTCCGCACCAAAGGAAAATATCTATTCTCATATGACCCCTCCCTTTCAATTTTCAACCGTCAGACCTATAATTTCCAAAGTACTACCAATATTCATGTATCTTTTTTATCACCTTAATTTCACTTATTAATGGCAAAACTAATTTTTTCATTTAATGACCAATCAGATCACTGGGCTCATTTTACCCTCCGCACAACTTTGGGTGTCCAAAATGTCTGCGCCCATGTTGTAAAGAAAGCTGGTGTTTTTCCTATAGATTTATCCAAAACATTGCCAAAAATGGTCATTTTGCATTTTTTGGAAAGCTCACTAACTGTACACCAATCCCCCTTAATAATGAGAATGGGAACCCAACCTGAAGAGAAACACAGTCTATAATGTGTCACACCCCTACCTCTCAATCTTATTCATTGATATTAACAAATAAATGCATTATATGAAGAAGTTGTCTGTTTTTCTTTCATGATTTTCATTCAGAATTGTTTGTAACACATATACTTCATTATTTTGAATGATTTCATACCATTATTTACCAATATTGACCATGATATCAAATAAGGGTAGAAGGTACCCCTTAATAATGGAAAAAGTGACAAAAATATACCATTTTCTTCACAAAAACTTAAAATTTGGATCATTGCTTAATGAGCATCAAACCAATTAGGCACCAGAAGTAAAGAAGAATTTCTGAAGCTCACTTAAAAGTAAACCATGTCATTTTTTATATCATCAAATTGCTTTTATTGACAAGGAATGAAGTGCACCCTTAATAAAAGTGTAAAACTTCTGGGAGGGGATACCCTTACATACAACACATTTCAATAGACTTATTGTGTTCATTTATATAAAATATGTTATGTAATCATTTTCAGACATGTCCATGTTTTGTTTCATCCCTTAATTACAGTCTCATGATGTAACTAATTAAATACAGAGGGCAGATAACTGAGTCTGACTTTAAAATGACTGACACTTAAATGGTGCAAAATGATAGTCAAATTGCTTTTAAAAGGGATATGACATATGTATAGTTCTGTTTCAGATGAAAAACTAAGTCAAATTTTAATTATACTAAGTTTTGAAACCAGTAAAAGTCAATATCAGGTGTTAATTTTTGTCTGGTATGACCCCAAGAGAGTGTTAAGTGACATTTGCTGGAAGGGGGGGGGGGGTGAAAAAAGGTGATTCAAACAAAAAATGCATGACTGAAAATTTAGAAAACTTATGAAAACATGCAACTTGAATGAATATTAGATGAGTTAATACAGAAAAAAATATAATTGATACTTTATAATTATCTTTACAGGTACTTGAGTATGATAATTAGATAAAAAAATCTCTTATTGGACAATATTTCCTGGATTTAAGAAATTGAAATATTCCTTCTACAGGTTAAAATGTTGATAGATTATGAAAAAAAATGTTAAAACGCCCTATTTCTAAAGAAATTTTTTATTTACAAATTATCTATTACCCAAATTTAACACAATATGACCTAACCACAATATGGAAATTCTTGTGTACAGATTAGCATAAGGGGGGGGGGGGTATTTAAATTAATTTTTATACTGTTTACAGTCTATATGGCATGATGAAATATTTTACTGATGAGACTTAAATGCTGAAATGCAGTTTAATACAATTTTCTTAAAAATGAGATGGTTTTTACCCTTCAGATACAGTACATATATACAACTAAAGGTACAAAATACACTGCATGAGTAAAATGACATGGTCCAATATGTAGATTTTGCCCTCAAAAGAAGAAAATCAACCAGTCTTTACCTCAAAAAAGGTCTGATTTTAATTCAAATGAGTTAAAATTTACAATAGAAACATCATTTCCAAAATATTTTGCTAAAATTAGTCACTATGCATAACGATAACTATATGATTTTTTTATAAAAGAACATGTGCATGTTTTTAGGAGAGGGTGGGGGTATACTTGAATTTTCCAAGTACAGATGGACTTTTGACCAATAAATGATAAAATATTAGTTCTAGGTGTAATATAAAACATACAGATAAAATTAAGAGATCTCAATATGCAACAAATGCATAATAATGTGTGTAGAGGCAGCACACTTATTAAATTTGCACCTTGTGGACCCCCAACAGGTGCCCCATTTCATAGAGACCCTCAAATTTGTTTAAAAGTATGAGTAAAAGTGAATGAATTGCAATTTAGGTGATAAAAATTAGAGAAATGACTTATTTTAAGGCTTCATCCAGCCTACATGTGTCAAATGTGAATTTCTCTATAGGACAGACACCACCAAATATTTTCCCATAGGCCTCAATGCTAATTTACAAAACTTCAGGTCACTGTCACTCCCATGTTTATTAAATCTGGGTCAAATAAGTACCCTGTGCTGAAAGATCAATATTTTTTATAACAAAATTTGCAATCAAAAGTATAGGTTGCCGTTGCATTTTTACTTCAAATTTTCACTTGTTTACAACTCGTAGTATTCCGCACCAAAGGAAAATATCTATTCTCATATGACCCCTCCCTTTCAATTTTCAACCGTCAGACCTATAATTTCCAAAGTACTACCAATATTCATGTATCTTTTTTATCACCTTAATTTCACTTATTAATGGCAAAACTAATTTTTTCATTTAATGACCAATCAGATCACTGGGCTCATTTTACCCTCCGCACAACTTTGGGTGTCCAAAATGTCTGCGCCCATGTTGTAAAGAAAGCTGGTGTTTTTCCTACAGCCCATATTCCTTAAAAATGAGATATCACCTTCAAATCTAAAGTGTATCAACAATATTCTGAATAATATTACCACAAAGGCTTACCAATCGATTTTTTTTGCATGCACTGATAAAGCAGAAAAATGCTTTATTCAAATTACTGGATCATAAAAATGTAATTTGGTTAAGCATCATATATAGTATGTGGTTGGCTGACATCACACGATGATGCAGGTGATTTCGTGATCAGACACACTATCCATTGTATCAAAATAATTTAGATTTAATTTGACAATTTTGAAATACTGTCGATGGCAGCACAAATTAATTTAATGTTACATTCATTTCGCTAATTCAAATTCAATGCTTATTTATCCAAGTAATATTATCAATACCTTTATTTACGAATTATTATGTGACATTACAGATACAGCTGATGGCAAGAATCTCCAGACCTGTTGTTGTTCTTGTAATGGCGTACCTGACTATGTTCCTGGGGTCCAGCCTTATGACAGCGACAGGGGTCATTTACATAGCACTACTGCAGGAATATCAACAAAGCGTAGCCATGACCTCATGGGTTGGTTCTTTATTTCAATCATTCTTTTGCCTTGGAGGTAAGCCTTGTTTTGAATAATTGATTAGAGAGTAAATTAATAGCATGAGTATACATGCACACATACATCCCTGACAAAAACGTCTGTATGACTTCATAAATTATGTTAACTGAACTCCAGCAGATATTACATCTGCTGCGCACACCAATCAGACACTCACATAAGATAACAATTCATTTCTTTGTATCGAAGTATAAAAGGTTCAACGGTTTCCAAATTGTGTTATTTTTCATAAGAATGCATTCCAAGAAGGATGGCAAATTATTAATTTCTATTCAGCTTCATTTTCTTCCTCAAAACATTTCAACGCTCTATATCTGTTCCAAAAGGTATAGCACATATTCTTTAACGATTTTATCTCTCTTCTTTTTCTGTTTTTTTTTTCAAAAACAGATTTACATCTATTATACAAAACTCCTTTGTATACAAAAATGGAAATCGCAGATATAAATATTTGGTGTTAGGTCATGAAGAACCTTATTTTGTAAAGAAACACTCTGATTCCAATAACAAGTACACTGAAGACGATATTATCAAGATGCTGGGTTTTTCTAGTAGACAACATCTTCGTGACTTTTGCGGGAAACGTTTTCCAACAAATTTTCGGCAATCCAATGGGTACCAATTGTGCACCTCTCTTGGCTGACATTTTTGTATTCATATGAAGCGGAATTTATACAGTCTCTGCTCTTTAAAGGAAACAAACATTTAGCATCTCGGTTCAATTTTACTTACAGGTATATCGACGATGTTCTATCCATAAATAATTCAGAATTTCAGAATTACCTCGGCCACATGTATCCTGTTGAGCTAGAGATCAATGAGACGACAGAGAGCAACACATCTGCTTCTTACCTATATTTACTCCTGTCGATTGGTAAAGACGGTCAACTTCACACATTCCTCTATGACAAACGAGACGATTTCAATTTCCATATCACAAACTTTCCGTTTCTTAGTAGTAATATTCCATATTCTCCTGCCTTTGGCGTTTTCATTTCACAATTTATACGTTATGCCAGGACATGCTCTTCTTATGAATGTTTTTTTTTCTGAAAGCTAAACGACTAGCCAATAAACTACTTACACAAGGTTACGTTGTTGAACGCTTGGAATCGTCGTTTAAGAAGTTTTATGGTCGATACGGGGATCTTGTTAAATATTATGAATTCCCCCTCTCAGAGATATTAGATAGTATTCTGAATCTCTTCTGACTCCGTTTCACCAATCATGCTTTTCACCGAACTTGACCTCATTACCAAACTTGATCATTTTACCGAATTTGACCCGTTCATCGAACTAGAAAGATTTCCATGGAACATTTGCGACGGGTGTGGCATGCCAGCAGAAGACGCTGACTCCTTCCGGACACCTGGTCTTATCCCGTTTGGGATTCGTAATTGTTCTTCATCTTGAGACCATTTTCACATGTAATTCGTCGTCTTATAATGGATTTGAGTTTTGATTGAAGTTTGTAGAATTCTTCGTTTAAGAACATTACAGATCGACTCAATCCACTCTTAAAGAGTATCAGTTCGACATGGCGTATGGCGTACTCTTCACATGCGTCCATAATAATTTCATAGTTTTGGCGCCATGTAAACGATACAGGTTCCCTATATTTTGGGCCTTTGCATAAAAGATGTCTCAGTTTTCTGTTGCGCACAATGTTGAGATCACCGGTCACAACATGGCCACATGGAGATTACATGAATTCAGATATAGAACAGGTACAAGGCGGAATATTCTGGGAAAGGCTGGGTAAATTGAGTTGCTGCAGATTTGCCTTGTAATTAAAGATCTTAGAGGCAACTGAACGCATATAGCTATAGGAAAAACATGGTGAAAAATTTATTCAAAGCGTCAATGCCCTTATTAGCAAATTTGACATTGAGGAACGGGCGATTACTCGTTTCTTTATGTTCATTAGTCCTGACAGCTTTGAATAATCTGTTGTATGAAATGTCCAAAATGATACCATGAAGTTGATACTCTGGAGAACCAGCATCGGTAAAACATACTGTCATCGTAGATTTGTATAAGTCATGTAATTTTTTCAACGAGAGTGAGTACAGTTTTGTATGAAAATGATGCAGACCTAATTGACGATTGACGAATGGTAGAAGACCATCGAATGAGATATGATGAATCTCGGGCTTGTTATATTTCCTTAAGCCATGGCTGCGGTGTCTCCTACTGGTTCGGTCAAATAGGTTTAAAAACTTTACCGATTGGCATCCAGGACTGGTAAGATTCCCTACGCTATCGACATGGTCTTTGCATCCATATGGTGCAGTCGTTCCCAGTTGTCGAATCCAGTGTTCTTCCCGTTTTCGTCGAAAAGGGGTGCTTAAGTTGGGGTTGTTTGTGGGATGATATATCGGACTTTCAGGGAAAGGATAAAATAATCAGGCAGATTAAAATGTCTGTATAGTAGCTGGTTACCGCCATGATTAATCTGAAATCGATGTCCGGATATTCTACTACTCAACTTTATCTTGGTTTCACCCACATATAATATCCCACAAAGAGAACATTCAATAGCGTATACTAAGTTGGTGTTAGGTTGGATGTAAATGAATTGTTAGTAATGAGTATATGACAAGTTTTGCAATTTTTGCTCACGCATTTAGAATCGCTCAGAAACGTAATTAATGGGAAGATAATAACTCTATATAAACAATTTGCAAAGCATATTGCCATTTAAATAAAAATTAACCTTACTGAACTTATTTATCGCCAGTCACGCGCCTTTAACTATTTCAATGTTTAGACCTAAAACGAGTACATGTTGACAATCTACAGGAAATGCGTTAATATGCGTTATATCCCAAGGTTACTAAGTGGTCAATGATACCCATATTCTGATTAATTACATTCTGATAGCATACATAGATCTGAATATCTTAAATGGTAAGACAAATGCCTATATGTGATTCATTGATTGAAATTTGGTAGCGGAATTATCAGACCTACCATTATTAGTTATCATGTTTGTTACTGGCCATTCACGGGAATATGTCGTGTTGATCAAGTGCATGGAAGGCGAGGCGAAGCCTAACAACTGTTTTATTTTGTCCAGGCCATAATTATTATTTAGTAAACGTCTTCAATTGCCACTATTCACACAATTGTTGTGAATCCGACCATCCGCCGTTGTGGCCTATTTGACCACTATCCAGTGAAATGACATTTCAATCCGAGGCAAAACAATATTAATTCTGAATCTACTGTCGGCAAAAAATGTAAAATTGACTCTAAGGATACGAACAATTATATATTTTAGTAGCAGACATTATCTGACCAACCAGTTGTATTAATATCTAGTAACTAACCAAAATAAATGGATAAAGAACCTGTTTGGATATATCCCTTAATTGCATCAGATATTCTATCTCCCCATGTTATGTATCAACACTTTCTAAAAATCCTACTTTTGCCTACATGTGTTACAGTTCAAATTCTGAAATTATGACCTTTTGTAAGTTTTGGGTTCAAACTAATTAATTTTATCGTTTTTCAAGTTGTTTTGATACAGTGGTATAAGTAATAATGCAGCTTTCTAGAAATTGGAGTGGGGTGGGGGCCTTTGGAATGACATAAATTTAAGCACTGGAATAATAAATGTACAATATGTATATATGTTTGTATATATCATAGAGATAGCATTTAATGCATTTTATTTCAGGGCCTCTTGCTGGGAGCATTATCAACTCCTATGGATGTAGAACGTGTATCATCGTGGGCGGAATCCTCAATATCACTGCGTTTACTGCCTCAAGTATTTGTAACAACTTGTACGTCATGTACATCACATTCGGATTACTTGGAGGTAGACGATCAGATATTACTTGAAAGTATTCTTCTTTTTCTGAATGACTATTCAAAGTTCTCCAATCGTAAATGTAGTATTTATCATTGGTAAAATGTTGATCTACTTGAAGTGTATGGATGATTAAAGTTAGATACAATAATATAATTAGGATTACGATAAAATGAATAATTTTGTAACAGTTTATTATACTTCATTTGAGCTATGATGGAAAACTTATGTCATGTTGTGTCACTTATCTGCCCTTTGTATTTTTGTATTTTTCAAAAGATAAGTATAGTACTTCATCTACATGCTTTATACAGTGTAATCAATGTTTCCATTCATTGTCATCAATATTAATATTCCTCAAAAGAGACTTGAATACGTTTATTGAATGACTGGCTTCTATGTCCATGCAGATAACTCTATAGTCAAGTATAGGTTAAAGTCTGCTCGTTCTGGGTCGGTGCTGATTGCATAAAGTTATTAACAATGACTTGTAAACTTTAACACAAATAAGTCTAAGATGTTTGTCATTTCTCAATACCCCTGCCATATGAAATACATATTTTCATTTCGGAAAATTCACATTTATTTTATTTTAAGTTTAATGAGGACAAAATATTCCGATACGAGTGTTTTCCGAGCAGTCCGGGTAATGTCGAAATGTAAATACATTTAGTTGGGTATGAAGAAGAAAACAATATTTATTGAAAATTGTTTCCCTGTATAATTGTTCTTTTGTCAAAAGAAAATATGCCCTTTCTTCCAATAGGCTAACACAGAAATTCTTTCAAACAAGCAAGACTATAGTATGAAAAGACATAGGATTAATTTTGTTTTTCGCCGATATCAGTACAAATGTTTTTATTCCGATGATTGGCTGTTTTACAATATTACTTTTGATTTTGTTTTATTTAAATTGATTTAGACTATGAAAGTTGAATTCTAAGCTAGTAACAATAGGGACTAGGGATACAGGTTGTGTGCCCTGAATTACATTGTACGTAAATTGTACGTATTATCACATGTTTTGAGATGTCACCATATGAGTGAATGATTCTTGAGTGGGACTTTAAACAACAATAAACAAACAAACAATACATTTTTTGACACCAGAATGCTTTGTGAATAAGTAAACTGTATACATTTTCAAGATATTCATTGGATAATAAATATTTCAACCTTTATTGATATTCAAAATAGAACTTTTCCAGGTGTGACATATGACTTCCTTGGGGGGGGGGGGCGCTATTGCTCCGTTATAGTCTAATTATGACAAATGTAGGTAGGTAGGTAGGTAGGTAGGTAGGTAGGTAGGTAGGTATGTATGTATGTATGTATGCATGCATGCATGCATGCATGTATGAATGTGTGTGTGTGTGTGTGTGTGTGTGTCTCTGTGTGTGTGTGTGTGTGTGTGTGTGTGTGTGTGTGTGTGTGTGTGTGTGTGTGTGTGTGTGTGTGTGTTAAATTTACGCTGGTGAACTAGTGATATAAAGGGTATGCTCGATACACCGCAAGAGTACTGTTCCGGCACAGTCTCACAGTCTCAGAACATGTATCAATCGAACATACCAGAGCAGGAAGTAGTTATTTCAAAGATGTCGATAAAATTTACATTATTCACGTACGTTTATGGCAAAATTGCTTGCACAGGTCAGTGTTCCATAGGATTTCATTGGTGTTCCACTTGTCTGGATTGTCCTGGACAGTGAAACGAACACGCTCAGTAGAGTGTCACAGGAAAGTTTATTTATAGACCTGGTTGGATCATGTTTCATGAAAAATATTAAGACAGTTTCATTTGCTGTCATAAGATATACATTAATTCCATCCGAGGGGTCATAAAACCCTGTAAAACCCGAGGATTGCCAATATTTTTAAAGGATTTTGTGACCCCGAAGGTGAAACAAACGTATATCTAATGACAGAATATGAAATTGTATTTTTCTCACATACCTTTTCATTAATACAAGATCATATAATTATTGTTAGTATCAAACCGTCGCCATTTAAAAAAAATAGATCTTTTTATTTCATTAAGAAACCTGGACATTTTAACATTTTTTGAAATCCTCGACCCTGTAAATGGGAACGTCATTGCAACAGAATTGAATATCAACCCGTAATGTTATGCTTAGTTCCTTAATAGCAGAAGGAAAGCGTCATATTTAGGTCAAACGGTAAAATGATAATAATATTACGCAATAGAAAATAGTGCAAAACCTAGCCCTTAATACTTAAAACACAATGACAAGATATATTTTAGCATTAATGTAATTCAACAATTCAGCTTTGATAGATAAAACAAAATGTTACAATTCATCTGAGAGACAAGTAAGTAGAGTTGAGAGAAAATAGAATCATATATGGGCGTGTGGTGTGGATAAGGAAATATCCATCAGTATGATACTAATCTGGTTCCATTCTGAAGGTCTCCCGCAAATTGGACTTTTAGGTTCTTACCATGAGTGTTGAGATTTCCCTTTCCACTCACCATACTCACGTTTTATAATTTTTTCTCAAACTTCAAATACATGTTTATACACGTAAGTAAATTTAAGTCAACTTTTAATACACTGCATTGTCATCACAGTGCGTGTAAATTGTTTATATCTAGGGTGTGGACACAGAAATACTGACTTGGTGAAACCATGAATTTGCCTGTCCAAAAAGTAAGAATTTCCGAATACATCCACTGTCACTCTACGGCAAAAAATCCTGATCAAAACAATTTTTGTTCAGAAGCTTCTGAATAAAATAAGATAAACCTAGTGGGGTCCTTTATCAATACATTTAGAGTTTTGTCAATTAGTAATGACAATATGCCCCAACGATTTAGAAACTAAAGACACAACAGAATCAAGCAAACAAGCTTTTTACTTTTGAGATTCCACTTACTGTATTAAGAACTGGAAATTAAGAACGCTATAGCGATAAACGCGACTATTTCCAATTACCTTTTTAAAAGTAGTAATATCCAGCAATTACCTGGATATTGTGGTGATATCTGGCAAATGATCTGATATGTCAGGGACATATGGACATTTTATATACAGAGTAAAATTGAAGTAAAGTAAATTTACTGACACGTTATTGTCACAGGGATATCGAGAACCGCGTTTGATGTCAACAACCCGCAATTGTACGATCTGTATAATGACCCAGTGTGCATTTACTCTGTTTCACTATATGAAATGTCCTGTTCGGTAGCTGTTGTCAAGTCGTCTGTACCAATTGTGACGAGGATTTATTTCTCATTTATTTCTTTTGAATTTGACTGTCGGCTTAATGGTACCGCTCAACAGGGGGTGTATACACCAGATCCCATATATGGATTTCAAGAGGTCTGTTATTGTCCAGTGTTCATCAGATTTGTATTTTTGTCTGCTGGGCACCCTAAAGATTAATACTTTGGTATCTATAATTTTATATCATTGCAATTTCTAATAAACTGTCAGATACATTAAGATAGTTAATATACAGTCGCTCGATATTTTCTCACTGAATATATAACATTACGAGCCTATCTCGCCTATAAGACAGTTTTGAGTAAGTCGATTAAGTGGCCTTACATTGGAGGTTTCACTTGTCATACACTTCAATATACAATTGTTCATTGTTTTGTAAATCAGTTTGTAATAGAAAAGGGCAATAATTATGGTAAAAATAAATTTGTCTTTGTTTCTTTTTAAAGGTCTCGGACAATGTTTTGGATATACCGGTGCTTATGTTTCAGTTGGATTTTACTATCAGGGTCAGCAAAGTCTTGCAACTGGAATAGTTGTTTCAGGGTATGCGATGGGACAGATAATCTATCCATTTTTCACCCAACTACTGATGGAGGCATACCACCTCGACGGAACTCTACTCATTTTAGGAGCAATCGGTTTTGAAATATGTGTATTGGGATCCTGTATTAGGCCACATTCTATAGAAAGACAAAATAAAAAAAGTAGAGGTGTTAAAAAGTCTAGAACTATTGCAGACACTTTTAGAAACTGTATCGCTGTAGTTAGCAAATTCTTTCAAATTTTAAAAAATATACCATTTTTATTTTTTTGTCTCAGTATATTTTGTTGGGCTGTGAGTTTATCATCATCTGTTATGTACATAACGGACTACTTTCACCACACAGGATCATCCCTGATAGAGGCGTCCTATCTCACATCAATGATTGGAATTGGAAGTATTATTGCGCGTATCCTAGTTGGCCTGGCAGCATCGGAAGGTGGATTAGACGGCAAACTAATTTATTTCGGGTGCTATGCAATTATTGGTATATCAACAATAGTTTTCAGCTTTTATGGAAACAATTACTTTTTCAAAGTAGCATATTCAATTATAAGCGGCTTTTACCAAGGGGGAACATGGACTTTGCTCGGTCCAATAGCAGTTGAACTCGTGGGGATATCTGATCTCGCAACAGCTTTTAGTATGGAAATGTTTTTCGCAGGAGTAGGGTTTCTGACTGTACCTTTATTTGGAGGTAATACTGAGTTTTTATTTGAAATAGACTTACATATTTTACCATATCATGGTTCTCCGAATCGGTATAACAATTTAAAGTCTCTCAGGCAAAGAATTATCATTTAATTTAGTCGGTCAAAAGTGCGTTTCAGAATTATAACAATACTGTAAATGTGAATATTTCCGCGTGTTGTTTATTACGCGATTTTTAATGCAAATCATACGTGTGGGGTTTTACCCGATATCAGCTACTTATAGTCAGCAGTTCTGTATTTAGCGATAATTTTTAGCATAACTGTGGGACTGGTACGCGATGGTGATTTCCACAAAAAAGTCTTCATTGCTTATTTACCCCTCGCGTAAATTTGTAATTAGAGTACACTGAGTGTGTTTATATAGTGTTATATGGCATTCCAACTCTTTGATCTGGGCTGGAAGGCATCAAATTTACTCAATGCTCGAGCTCAACTTTTAATACATGTATATATATATTTTTATTTTGAATGCACAATTTTTGATGAAATGTGTGGATATGATTCGCAAGGAAATACACTATTACTATATCTAAATTGTTTGAGTGCGTTCTCAGACTATTTATTGATTATATTTATCACTTAAAGTATCAGTAATGTTTTCGCTAATGTTAATATTATCTTTATCAATTAAAAGGTCCTTTGGTAGAGGCTGATCATACATACAGACTGTTATTCATATTTATAGGTGAATATTTTTAAAATGTTCCTGTATAGAATCTTGCTGTTACCCTTTTCTTCTACTAACTTGGTGAATTGGTATATATTCTTGTCAGCCTATGTTTTTTGGCACAATGTACTTATGTAATAATGTATGGAATGTTCATACGATTAACTGTCTGATGTTAATTTTAAAGAAGGATTTCAATTTACAGTAAAACCCGCTTTAGCACCTAATTGTGTATAAAGACCCCCTGGTCACAAATACCGTTTTTGCTGTCTCCAACAGTACCATTTGTGTACAAACCAACCTCTATATAAAGAACACCTCCCTATAAAGACTGGTTTTGTTGTGTCCCTAAGGGTGTCTTTATATACAAAAGTTCCTGTAATTTTATTTCTAATATTGAAAACGAGATCATTTCAAGGGTTTGGTGAACATATATAGGTTGTAAACTTTTCAAACAAGTTGCGTGGCTAGCTTTACCATATCATGGTTATCATCAGCTTTTTTCATGGGATATGTTTCAGTGCCACAAGTTTAGTAATTTTACTTGATTACGCACTCATGTGCAGTCTAGTCATGATATTTGATTTCGCACTTGTAGTGTAGTCAAGGAATTTGATTATGCACTTACAATCTGTTTATGGTATTTGATTACAAACTTACAATCAAGCCATGGAATTTAATTATGCACTTAGTATATTATTACGCTCCTACAATCTAGTCATGATGTATGATAACTTACTTTCAATCCAGCTATGATATACGATAACGCTGTTACAATCTCGCCATGGCATTTGATTACGCACTTACAATCCAGTCATTGTATATGATTATTCATTTTCAATTCAGTCATGGTATATGATTACGCACTTTTAATCCCGTTATGGTATATGCTTACGCTGTTACAATCTCGCCATGGTAATTGATTACGCTCTTACGATTCAGTCATTGTATATGATTATTCATTTCCAATCCAGTCTAACAATCCAGTCATGATATATGATTACGCTCTAGCAATCTATTGTGTGTCCTAGCTAACCCGGAATGTGTTTTTTCTGAAGTTTACATCAAAGACTTTGTTTGTAAACATCTGGTTTAATTCCCAAGACAGATAATAAAAGGAATTTAGCGATTCGCGATTATTTAAGAGTTAATGTATGTTGAAACGTAATCAATAGGTTTAAGATTTTATAGTTATATTTAATAACTGTATAGATAATGTTCCCATGCGACGACATATTACAAAAACCACTTTCCATATTGCTGGGATACAGAGTAGTCATGGTATTTGGTTACGCTCTTTCAATCTAGTTATGGTATATGATTACGTTCTTATACTCTAGCCATGATATTTGGTTACGCTCTTTCAATCTAGTCATGGTATTGGATTACGATCTTTCAATCTAGTCATGGTATTTGATTACGCTCTTTCAATCTAGTCATGGTATATGATTACGTTCTTACAATCTAGTCACGGTATTTGATTACGCTCTTTCAATCTAGCCACGGTATTTGATTACGCTCTTACAATCTATCCACGATATTTGATTACGCTCTTACAATCTATCCACGGTATTTGATTACGCTCTTACAATCTATCCACGATATTTGATTACGCTCTTACAATCTATCCACGATATTTGATTACGCTCTTACCATCTCGTCATTGTATGTTAAAACGCACTTACGATCTCATCATTGTACTTTATTACGCACTTACAATTTAGTCATGGTATTATATTACGCACATTCAATCTAATCATGTCGTCTGATTACGAACATGCGATCTTATCATGTTGTTTAACTTTTTGTGTGTACATTTGATTTAGTTATGGTATTCTGCATAAGAACAGTTGGTTTAGTCGTGATATTTTGTATTATTTTGTATTAACCACGGTTACTGTCGTATTAACTGGACACAGTAAACAGTGGTTTTACCTGGACACGGTTTACTGTGGTATTAACTGAACAGAAAAAATAACAACCGTCTTACAGTTGTGGTTGATAGTCAATGAGGCTCCTGATATTACCTGATTACAAAACAAAAACTAGTCATTTATTTCTCTAAAAACATTAGATATTGGAAATCAGGCAAACCATCTAACTATAACAAAGGTATTTAGTGACACATCAGATCAAACATAATTTTAGGTACACAGCGACGTATTCATCAAGTGATACATATCAAAAGATCATTAGTATTTACTATAACTGTGGACCCATGTTATATGGCGGTTAATGAGTCGTCTGCATCACTTGTGACGGACGAAGGTAATCATTCCTCACTTATTTGGATTTGACGGTGGGCTGGTCAGTAGGAGATGCTTACTTCTCCATGATAACTTATCACACCTCTCGATCTCTAGAGCTCCGTGTTTGTCTAATGTTCAACGGATTAGGTCATTGTCTTCTTAATCTACTGAAGATTACAACTTTGGTATTTGTGATATTTATATATTTATATCTTAACTAAAGGTGAAGGCATACAACTGTCTAGTCATTATGTGTGATTACTTTATTCAGAGTACGTTTAACGTTAAACTAGTATCTGCACTATATTTACATTAATAACCAAATAATATGTTACACAAGACTAACTTAGCTACACTCGCTTCATTCGAGGTAACACAAACGTAACTTCATCTTTGATAACCATTTCTATAACTCATTATTACTCATTTGAATATTCAAAAGAAGAACACAGACATAATTCATATATATTATGTGAAAATAAGGTCAGGTCCAGTGTGGTATTCGTATACAAATTGTAAGGTTGAGTTAATCAGTTGCAATGAAAAAGTTCCAACAATGTGTGTCTTAAGCAATCTTCACAAAATACATAGGAATTTAAGAATTTTTATACGTGTGTATACCTCTTATTTTGTTATTGCATATCAATCTAAGTAGTAAAAAGGAAACAATGGAAAAACAGAGCTAATGCCCCTTTAGCTTTACAAATTTCAATCAACAATTCCTTGAATATCAGCAACAGAACTTTCTTTTATTGTAACAATATATGAAAGTTGTCTTCTTGTGTTTACTAAGTCGGTTGACATCAACTGTTAAATTAATTTCAGCACTATTTCTTGACTATTTGCAGGATTAATGTATAGTATGGCGTCCATTTTGGGGTTAGTAATGATGGCGTTTAGTCGCCATGATATTTTGAATCAAAATAGCAGTCGCCTCAAGGATAAGGAAATAGAGCTGAACATTCAACAAAGTAGCAATCCCAAGACCGATTCAGAGATACTTTTGGATAAGAGTTGTGAGGACAATGATGTATCAAGAACAAAGAGTTGTAATGACATTGATGTATCAATAACAAAGAGTTGTGCGGACTTTGATGTATCGACAGCACTTTTAGAATCATGAATACACATATCAGTATTTTGAAAATCTAATGTAACAGTACCCAAATGAGCACAGTACCCAAAATGACCAATTCCACTTTCTATCAGCATAATTCGCGAAATTCATCATTTTCACGTAAATGATCAATATGGGTGGCAGTTTGTAGTGAAAGTTGTCTTTCTCAGTATGTGAAGTGGTGGATTCACAGCTGTTATGTCGCGAAAATACAACGAGGACTTGACAAATATATTATTCTGCATCATTGAAATCTTGATAAACCGCCATACAAGTGAAATTGTTAAAATAAATGCATTCCTTGTAATGTTATCCTTCAGGAAATAGTTAAATACTGCTAAATAATTGCAAATTTTAACTACCTGCCCGCATATTTAGCATGGTATAAAATGTTTGTATTAAATAAGTCAAAAACAATTTTTTTCATTATTTTTATTAGATTTTAGTCATGACAAAATATAAAAAATATGAAAAAGTTATATTTGAAAGAGCTTTGCGAGATATAAGGAATGGAAAGATGGCCATCCAAAAAGTTTCCAAAACACCAAAAAGGACGATGGCACGTCACAAAATCTCAAACAACTTCAAAGGTCAACCAGTAAGATGCTTAAGTCAGGAAGACGAGAGAAGTTTGATTATTCTATAAAATACTGTGACAAGAGATCATTTTCTCGGACAAGGGAAATTATTAAGGCGAATAATTAACATGGTCTATGGCAACACGTGAATAATTAACATAACACATGCAAACTCGTGAATAATAAACATGACACATGCAGAAAAAAAATTAATTTTTTATATCTACATTTTATAGCATCTTTATATTTACAAGGTATCACCTCCACTTTATGTTATACGATTTTAAATAAATTTATGAAAAAAAATACTAAAACAGAAAATGAAGTTTAAAAAGATTTGGACCGAACTTCCCAATGATTAATCTTTTTTTCTTTTCTTAAAAGCATCATTGTGACAGGATGGACAAAATTGAAGAAAACGAATATACAAGTGACTCAAATTTGTAGAGAAAATAGGAATCTGTTCAGGATACACTGATCTTATGCATATTAAACTTTGCTGAGACTGCATGTATTAAAGATATGGATTTCTTAAAAGAAAAAATCTTTTTTATCGATTTACATAAATTTAGGCCTTTGCTAGAGAGATTATTCAAACAAAGAATCGTGATGTTACAATAGACAAAATTAATTGACCCTCTGACATGTGGCTCAGAGGTATTCTGCAAAGAAACACAGACCTTGCAATGAGGACACACGATATCATTGATCGAGGGAGGTATGGGATGGCCAACGTCTTCATTATGAAGACACACATCGAGTTACTGTAGGACAAGATGACCGAGCTAGGTACAAAATATAGATAATGTATATAAAAATTTTGATTGCTTCTTTTGCCAACATTTGAACAAAAAACATCATTTCCTGTACATCAAATAAAGAAAGCATTCTTTTATTTGATGTGTGCCAGCCAGAAGTTTCAGAAGTAGGTCAATCGCATTAGTTGATAATTCCCCGTCTGTATTCATTTAGACTTTTATTCAATCCAATGATTCAAAGTTTAAAATTTAAGTTAGGTATTCCTATATTCGAAGTGAGCTGCACGGACAGTAGTGACTTCGGCATCTCAGTTGTTGTTGTTGTATTGTTGTTTAACGTCCCACTCGAGAATATTTAACTCATATAGAGACATCACTAAATGCCGGCGATGGGCTTCAAATTTTGGCCTATGCTCGGCACTTACGGCAAATGCAGTGAGGGTTATTTAATGTGCCGATACTTACTGTGACACAGGACCTCGGGTTTTAATGCCTAACCCAAAGGACAGAAAAAGCCAGTCGCCTTTGCCCAAGGCTCGAACCTGCGACTCTCCGGTTGCGAATCGAGCACTCTACCGTTGAGCAACGACGGCTCTCTCGACATCTCAGTGACACCTAGTGACACTGTTACTATAAAACATAGGTCTATGTTATAATGTCTTTTATGATGTTTTAGTATCAAGTAATTTCGGAAAGTGCAATTGATTTCGGCAATTGCTTCCAAGTAGTTTTATTATCGGCACTATGACAACATGTATATAAATTCTGAATTGTGTAGTATATAAATAATTCGAATTTAGATGTCTAGTAGTCTATAAAATGTTTTAACAATGGTATCATATTTAAATTAAGATGTGTGTGTGTTTTAATTCCCAGGTAGGATGAATAAGGATAGGGCATCACAAAACCACTTTTTCGTCATTACCAGTGAAATTATAAAATCATTAGCTCCCTTTTCTTTGATAGCAGTTAGCTGAATAATAGCTTAAAATATAAAAACTTCAGATACCAAAGTGTAAATCAATAGAACGTCCAGGACACAGAGACAAATCCGATAAAAAATGGACAAACACGGACCTCTGGAAACCAAGAGGTGGGATCAGGTGCCATGGAGGAGTAAGCATCCCCTGTCGACCGGTCACACCCGCCGTGAGTCCACAGTCAAGTCCAGTGAAACACGTGAGGAGTGTATCCTCGCCATATTTGGTACAGACGTCTCAACAACTGCCAACGAAAAGGCAACTCAACATTTCACTTAGTGAAACAGAGTAGTCGCAGACAAGACTATTATACCGACCGTAAAACTTGCGGAACGTTGACATTAAACGCGGTTTTCGATATCCCTGTGTCAATAATTTGTCAGTGAGTAGTTTACCTCTGTATATGAAATCTTCATATGTTGTGCACGCCCTGGCATATCGGATCATTTGTGAAATATATACTCCATATGCGGGTGACTGAGGGATATTACTACTTAAATGTGGAAAATTGACGATGGGAAAGCCGAAATCGTCGCGTTTATCGTATAGCTTCGTTGCTAATTTCCCGTCTGTGTTTATATTAAGTAAAATGTCTAAGTAAGAAGCGTGTGTGCTTGATTCTGTCGTATCTTTAATTTCTAGTTCGCTGGGATATATCGCATTGACATATGTATGAAAATTGTCATTATTAATTGACAAAACGTCGTCGATATATCTAAATGTCAAATTAAAAGACACCGCTAGCTTCTTCTTCTTTTGATTCAGCAGTTTCTGAATGAAGTCTGCTTCGTATGAATAAAGGAACAGGTCGGCCAATAAAGGAGCACAAATTGGTTCCCATGGGAATGCCGACAGTTTGTTGAAAGACCACGTCTCCGAACATTACAAATATATTGTCTATTAGAAATTCCAGCATGTTTTTTATATCAACTTCAGTATATTTATGTGTAGAATCAGAGTGGTGTTTGACAAAATAAGTATCCTGATAGCCAATAACTAGGTATTTAAATTTTCGGGTACCACCTTTAGTGAAAAAGCAGTTGTCTATGATGCTGAAAAGTCTTTCTTTTAATTTTTTATGTGGAATAGTAGTGTAAAGAGTAGAGAAGTCATAAGTTTTGATACTGTGAATTCGAGAAAAATTGTGTGCCTTCAAATTTTCTAAAAGCTGTTTAGAATTTTTAAGTATCCACATCTGATTTACACCGCTTCTGGAATAAGCAACTGTAGAGTATTGTTGAAGTTTCTCCTTAACGGCTGTCAATATCTTGGTAAGGAGTAAAGATAAAGGTTTGGTAGAACATTTGCTGGATCCTGCTATGTATCTTTGCTTATATGGGGTTTTATGAAGTTTAGGTATCCATTATAAATATGGCAGCTCGAAATCGGTATCCGTTGTAGGTATATCAAATGAGCGTAATACGGATACGTGATTTTGAAGGAACTCGTCCTTTGAAAGTGAGCTACGTGTATATGTAGGATTACCAGAATTTATATTAAACCCAAGTTCTTCTCTAATAAACAATTATAGTAATGTGCCTTACAAATAAACACTATATTATTTGAGGCTTTGTCTGCTGGTACCAGTACATATTGGTCATGTAACCTATCCAGTTCAGTTACTACTTCTGGATCATTAAATACAGAGGGATAACGTGTTTTCATAGTCCCTTTAAGTTTTCGAATACGAGATTTTATCAACCATCGTATGGCTTTCAGCCATTCAGACAAAGTGTCTGGTTCTCGTCGTCTTCATGTTTGGCCCATCGTCTGGCATAATCTTCGACAGAATTCATAACTAAAGTGAAATTCTGACGCCAATTAAAGGAACGGGCTTCCCGGTATTTAGGGCCCCTTAAAATAAGATTTTTTAGGCTTTCATTTTCAACAATAGAAACGTCGCCGGTAATAACATGCCCGATAGTATTGTATTTGAAAGGAGATGAAGCACACTTAGCAATACAAAAATAGACACTGATGTAATCGGATTATTTTAGCGTTTAAAGAGATAAATAAAATTATTAAATTAAGGTAGATTGGATTCACTCAAAATACATTTTATCCCATTAGGATGAAAATAAATGTCTAAACATGTCTCTCCGATGTGAGGTCGGTATGAATATTGCCCACAATACTATTTGTTTTTATATATATATATATATATATATATATATATATATATATATATATATATATATATATATATATATATATATATATATATATATATATGCCCACTAATATTATTTATTATTTTCACATTCGTAATACTTTAATGTGCAAGTGTAATTAATGAGAACTTGGTATCTTAATTTAAGGATATTTTATCACTTAAAGAAAAAACACGCCCTAGCCGCCGCTAGTGGTCCTTTGAAGATGATTGAGAGTTGTCATTTTAAATTCATGTGCTGGTACTTATATAATTAAATATTTTTGTTTTTGTTTCTATTTGCAGGTGCAGAAATCACAGATAGATGTTGAAGACAACATTGTGTGTCATATATGCAAATGTAGAGAAGCGCCCAGTACATCTGACTCAAGTTTAACAGAAGACAATTTGATTGTGTGCGATAGGTGTGATCAATGGTTTCACACTGTATGTGAACTGCGAGTCATCACAAGTGAGAATGTTGATACCGATTCCAATTATTTTTGCATGGAATGTCAATGTCATTCTGAAGAATAAATAAATCAATCAATTAATAATAAACGAAATGTCAATTTTTACCTTTAAATAATAATAAAAAATAATCCTAACCTAGTCTACATTTTGTTTGCTTATTTCATGTCACTGATTGACCTATCGTCAAATGCCCAACACCTTTTGACAAACTTTTCCACTATGAAATCACAATTAAATGGCCCGTCAAACACTTGTGTGACTATGACATCACAATTAAATGGCCCGTCAAACACTTGTGTGACTATGACATCACATTTGACTGACGCCAAAAAATACATGGACAGCCATGTTTCAGACACTTGGCAATAGGTCAATTGAAATGATATTTGTTTAAATCAAATAAAATTTAAAAGAATCTAAAATCTATTCATTTCAATTCTTTATAGGCACGAAACCATGTTACAAGAAGGCATCTAAATGAAAATGCATTTTAAAAATATCTATATATAATAAATAATATAAATCAATACCATACTAATAGTTTTCCATAATTGCATTCAGTCCCATTTGCTGTTCTTTATCCATGAACATATGCGTTTGTGTCCCATGTGCTCACTCCCATATGTTGTATGGGACACTAGGCTTTGGCTTAATTTCATTTGAATGCATTGGGAGAGAGAAAAAATATGAATGAAACAGTTCAATTTAATAATTAAATAACTCAATTAAGATTAGCAAAGTTTATCACCATAGTTAATCTATTGATGAAGCTCAAACGTCATATCATGTGTTGCAGACGACAATAAACAATGGGACTATTCAGTAACGTCAGAGACTAATTCTCGTTAACTGCTTTTAAAGTTGCATGGAACTTGCAAACAAGTACATACGTCATCATATTTTTCCTTTGTTTCACATGGACAAAACAATATACTGAGTGTCGACCGAAAAGAAAAAAATCAATTCTAAGAGAAATCTAAAAATATCAGTTGAAATAAAAGTTGGCGAGAACTGGTATCGATGCATGCCAGATGGAGCACCTGTTCAACCATTTGAAATATAAACATTTCAGATACCAAAGTATAAATCAATAGAATGTCCAGGGCACAGATACAAATCCGGTAAAAATGGACAAACACGGACCTCTGGAAACCAAGAGGTGGGATCAGGTTCCATGGAGGAGCAAGCATCCCCTGTCGACCGGTCACACCCGCCGTGAGTCCACAGTCAAGTCCAACGAAACAAGTGAGGAGTGTATCCTCGTCACATTTGGTACAGACATCTCAACAACCGCCAACGAAAAGGCAACTCAACATTTCACTTAGTGAAACAGAGAGTACTCGCAAACAAGACTATTATACCGACCGTAAAATTTGCGGAACGTTGACATTAAACGCGGTTTTCGATATCCCTGTGTCAATAATTTGCCAGTGAGTAGTTTACCTCTGTATATGAAATCTTCATATGTTGTGCACGCCCTGGCATATCGGATCATTTGTGAAATATAAACTCCATATGCGGGTGACTGAGGGATATTACTACTTAAATGTGGAAAATTTACGATGGGAAAGCCGAAATCGTCGCGTTTATCGTATAGCTTAGTTGCTAATTTCCCGTCTGTGTTTATTTTAAGTAAAATGTCTAAGTATGAAGCGTGTGTGCTTGATTCTGTTGTATCTTTAATTTCTAGTTCGCTGGGATATATCGCATTGGCATATGTTTGAAAATTGTCATTATTACTTGACAAAACGTCGTCGATATATCTAAATGTCAAATTAAAGGACACCGCTAACTTTTTCTTCTTTTGATTAAGCAGTTTCTTAATGAAGTCTGCTTCGTATGAATAAAGGAACAGGTCGGCCAATAAAGGAGCACTTTTGGTTCCCATAGGAATGCCGATAGTTTGTTGAAAGACCACGTCTCCGAACATTACAAATATATTGTCTATTAGAAATTCCAGCATGTTTTTTTATATCAACTTCAGAAACCAATTTAATCGATTTCAAAATATAAATAAATGCAATTCTCATTGATATTTCTTAAGGTTTGCATACTTTCATGTATATCCTTATTTGAAAATTCATTTCAAGT
Source organism: Atrina japonica (assembly GCA_030159075.1). NCBI lineage: Eukaryota > Metazoa > Mollusca > Bivalvia > Pterioida > Pinnidae > Atrina > Atrina japonica. The sequence continues at coordinate 101,470 of BROG01000840.1, forward strand.
GAATGTAGTATTTTTTCGTGTTAAATGCCAGCAGAAGCGTCCTTCCAGCAAACTGGTCAATTTGGGTACTGACTATGCGAAAATCAGGGCCTTGTTTTCAATGTGTACGTCACGGCGTTCTATTTTTATCTTGCGACTATTGATAGATTTTGTATCGACAATTTAAGAAGAATGTCACTTTCAGAAAAGCTCAGTCATCACAGACATGCAATATTTTTACAGCAATCAAAAAACCTTCAAAAACTGGCCATTTTGGGTACTGTTACCTTATAATTTAAATTTCATTAGAACATGTAGAGCGGAGCGGAGACTACTTAATTGACTGAATGTGGTCTGTTTAGCGAGGTATGGCTGCGGACCTATTTTAAATTTACGGGTAATTAAAATATTCAAGAGATATTTTTGTTATCCAATGAACAAAAATCATAGAGTACTGGAGATCATAACGGCAGCCAATACGTCGACCGGTTGAAGACCAAGATGTCAGCCAAGACATCGACTGGTTGAAGACCAAGATGTCAGCGAAGACATCGACCGGTTAAAGACCAAGAAGTTAATCAAGACGTGAAGACCAAGAAGTAAGCCAACATGTCGACCGGTGGAAGAACAAGAAGTAAGTCTAGACGTCAGCCAAGATGACATCCAAGACGTCGACTGGTTGAAGACCAAAACGTAATTCAAGACGTCGACCGGTTGAAGACCAAGAAGTTAGCCAAGAAGTCGACCGGTGGAAGACCAAGAAGTTAAACAAGACGTCGACCAGTGGAAGACCAAGAAGTTAGCCAAGAAGTCGACCGGTGGAAGACCAAGAAGTATGCAAAGAAGTCGACCGCAGGAAGACCAAGAAGTATGCAAAGAAGTCGACCGGTGGAAGACCAAGAAGTATGCCAAGAAGTCGACCGGTAGAAGACCAAGAAGTATGCCAATACGTCGACCAGTTGAAGACCAAAAAGTTAGCCAAGACGTCGACCGGTGGAAGAACAAAAGTAAGCCAAGAAGTCGACCGGAGGAAGACCAAGAAGTTAGGCAAGAAGTCGACCGGCGGAAGACCAAGAAGTTAGCCAAGAAGTCGACCGGTTGAAGACCAAGAAGTTAGCCAAGAAGTCGACCGGTGGAAGACCAAGAAGTACGCCAATACGTCGACCGGAGGAAGACCAAGAAGTATGCCAAGACGTCGACCGGTGGAAGACCAAGAAGTATGCCAAGACGTCGACCGGTGGAAGACCAAGAAGTATGCCAAGAAATCGACCGGTGGAAGACCAAGACGTATGCCAAGGAGTCGACTGGTGGAAGACCAAGAAGTTAGCCTAGACGTCGACTGGTGGAAGACCAAGAAGTATGCCAAGAAGTCGACCGGTGGAAGACCAAGAAGTTAGCCAAGACGTCGACCGGCGGACGACCAAGAAGTATGCCAATACGTCGATCGGTCACATCCGATATGTCTGTTGTCAAGTCAAATCCTGATCACAACTGGCACAGATGCTTTGTCGACATTTATCTGATACCACTACACAAATGGTTCTAAATTTGTAGCTTATTTTAGTTAAAATTGGGCACATTGAAGGTTTAAGATTGATCAGATTCAAATTTGTATTCAAGTCGATGCGGCAGTATGGGTCTTGCAGACTGTAAATAAGTAGATTTAATATAATTGATTAGTCTTACTGTCTTCATCATATTCACAGCAAACTTTATTTTATTCCTTTTAGACTTCTTATTGGATTTTTTCAGGAAGCAAGAATGAACGCCCAAACGGATTCTTCAACCCCGGTATACACACTGAACTCCATTATAATGGACATTGTTTATCACAGACAGTTCAAGCCTACACGCGAAGACTGTTATGAACATACACGTCTTTTCCTTAAACTTGAATTTACAAATAAAGGTATAGACGCTTTAAACATTGGCAATGTTCTAAATCACAAAAATCTGACCTGTGTTCCGTTTTTTTAATTAAAGACCACGCCTTGGATTTCATATAGCTGTACAACCAGCATCGCATGCAGGCTATTCAATTACAAACACCAACACCAACCAGCTTCTATATAACATCGTCACGTGTTCATGTGCATTACCCCCTTCAAATATAATCCTATCGGGCATGTCATCACCGGCAACGTTTCTATTGTTGATAATGAATTTCTAAAATATCTTATTTTTAAGAGGTCCAAAATACAGAGAAGCCCGTTCCTTTAATTGGCGACAGAATTTCAGTTTAGTTATGAATTCTGTGGAAGATTATGCCAGACGATCGGCCAAACATGAAGACGTGGAACATGACACTTTGTCTGAATGGCTTAAAGCTATACAGTGGTTAATAAAATCTCGTATTCAAAAACTTAAAGGAACTATGAAAACACATAATCCCTCTATATTTAGTAATCCAGAAGTGGTAACCGAGCTGAATAGATTGCACGACCAATATGTATTCGTCCCAGAAGACAAAGCCTAAAATAGAGTTTTTAGACACATTACTATAATTGTTATTTAGAAGAACTAGGGTTTAATACGAATTCTGGTAATCCTACATACACACGTAGCCCACTTTCAATGGACGAGATCCTTCAAAACCACGTGTCCGCATTACGCTCTTTTGAGAGCCGGCCTGGCTCAGTCGGTAGCGCGCTCGACTCTTGACCGTGAGGTCGTGAGTTCTAATCCAGCCGGCGGCAGGTTAGTTCCCTGTCTATCGGATGAGGCAGTAAAAACCTAGGTCCCGTATCACAGTAGGTGTCGGCACGTTAAAAAATTCTCACTGCTCATTGGCCGTAAGTGCCTAGCAAAGTTTGAATCCCTTCACCGGCATTTTGGTGACTCCCTATATAAGTGAATTATTCTTGAGTGGAACGTTAAACAACATTGAACAAACAAACGCTCTTTTGATGTACCTACAATTGATACTGATTTTGAGCTACCATATTTATATTGGATACCTAAACTTCACAAAACCCCATATAAGCAAAGGTACGTGGCAGATCCAGCAAATGTTCTACCAGACCTTTATCTTTACTCTTTACCAAGATATTGACAGCCGTTAAGCAGAAACTTCAGCAATACTGTACAGTTGCTTATTCCAGAAGCGGTGTAAATCAGATGTGGATACTTAACAACTTTTAGAAAATTTGAAGCCACACAATTTTTCTCAGATTCACAGTATCAAAACATACTCTTTCTTTACTCTTAACACAACAATTCCACATAAAAATTAAAAGAGACTTTTTAGCATCATAGACAACTGTTTTTTTCACTAAAAATAATACCCGGAAATTTAAATACCTAGCGATTGGTTATCATGATACTTATTTTATCAAACACCACTCTGATTCTACACATAAATACACTGAAGTTGATATAAAAAGATGCTGGAATTTTTACTAGACAATGAATTTACAATGTTCGGAGACTTGGTCTTTCAACAAACGGTCGGTATTCCTATGAGAACCAATTGTGCTCCTTTATTGACTGACCTATTCCTTTGTTCATAAGAAGCAGGCTTCATTCAGAATCTGCTGAATCAAAAGAAGAAAAAGTTAGACATGTCCTTTAATTTGACATATAGATATTTTGTCAATTGATGATGACACAGACGGGAAATTAACAACTAATCAACAAACGCAACGATTTCGGCTTTCCCATCGTTAATTTTCCATATTTAAGTAGTAATATCCAACAATCACCCGCATATTGAGTTTATATTTCACAAATGATCAGATATGTCTAGGGCGTGCTCAACATATGATTATTTCATATGCAGAGGTAAACTACTTACTGACAAAATATTTACTTATATATATAATGAGTGTGTATGTGTGTGCTGTTTATGTTATTTCAATATTTTACTTCTGACGAAGGAACAGGTCATCGCTTCGTTAATCAGTTTAGTGCTTTATACATTATACCCAAGTTTTCGCTTTGCAAAAACAAACAGTCCAAAAATGTTCAACATGATCGTTTTTGTCAATAGTTGAGCTAAAATTTAAAATAGATGTAGTGTTCGGAAATAAAATATGGCATCATGCCAGGCCAAAGAATGATCTAAATTTTTTTTTCTGAATCCGTCTAAGAGTAACAATTGCAAAATATGACTATCTTAGCTTTTTGGGAGTTTAGAATTTAAATGTTACCATGCATTCGAAATATTATTTTAGTAAAAAATAATCAGCTGATATCGAAATAACAGGTGCTAGGTTTATGTATACCTTCGGTCAAGCAGCACTGGCAACGACTTAGTGGTTGTTGACATTATAAACATAATACTAAAGTTAAAGCTTTATAAAAGAGAGTCCATAACAAATGTTCAAGACGAACATATAATCTTTCATCAGAATTCATTAGTTGAGCTCAAATTTAATGTAACTGAAGAGTTCTTGTAGCGCGTTTTATCAAGAAGTACAAAGCCCTAAGCCATTTGATCTGAAGACAAAACTAAGGACCGTTATATTCACGCTACCCTAAGTACAGTATTACTGTATAATCACATAATTTCAAGTAACATCTTGGTGGTTTATGAATATTCATACCTGCTACATTACGAGAAAGGTTTTTTTTCAAGGGGTGCCCGCATCCTAGTGTACCATGTCCGACTTTGATGAAATGACAAAGAAATGTAAAAATACCTCAAATTATATTACACACATACACAAAGAATGGCAAAAATATATATTCAATATTGAGTGCATGTAGCTTAAACAGGTTCTATGTGTAATAATTGTGAAATGTCCTGATATCGCTGTTAAATGCTAGTGTGACTTGCGGACATTTTAATAATGAAATTATATACAATTTGCCTAACACCTTTAAAATGTAGCTCATCGCCTTTAAAATGCAGTTCATTGCCTACAATTTGGTTTATGCTGTGAATTTTGTATTTCATGGATAACATTTTTATTTCGACAATAGACTCTCCAACATTTATCATCTCGGATTCCAATATACAAAATATTCGGACACCTTTTATACTATATGTGTATTTTACTTCTATGTTGTGTTCCCCTGACACATTAGCGTAATAAGATGTCCCAATTGCGGATCCACCGAGGAAGTCGGTGTTTCCGTGAGATGGACCCTCCTTTTGTTGACTTATTTTGCAAAGACATGTTCCCATGTGCATTTAGACTCTGATTAAATAATCGTGGAAAAATACCAGCATCAGTTTCAAAAGTTTTTTGAGATCTCAAAGTTCTGAATCAACGGTCACCGTTGGATAACTCGTCCAACAACACTTATACTTTTACTTTATGTATAAGACAGGATCATGCGAGGATACTGTACATTTTGGGGTCAAAAGATAAAAAATTATGAAATATATGAACAGATCCCGGATGATTAGTGTCAATAATTATATCAGGGTCGATTGTTCTAGAGACATAAATTGAAATGGAATAAGTGTGGAAATATAAGTGGAAATTATTAATGTTGGAATTCAAACCTGTCGGAATTTATTGAGGTATGTAGGCCTATGACCGAAGACATAATTGTATACGAAAATTGCACTGAAGCTTTGTATTATGCAGACTTAATACTATGTAACTAATATTAATACATATTGTCGTCTTTCACTTGATAAAGGCCAAGTGGCCGACAATTTGTGAATTTTTAGTGTTTTACTGTTTTTGGCATACTGGTACTACCCTTTGGAAGACATTAAATTTTATCATAAATGTACAACCAAACAAATTTAGCTAACATTTTTTGTCGAATGATATATATGTCTATATTTAGTTATAAAGTTTTCAGAAAGTGGATTTTGATTTTATTGAAACACAGTAAAGTACATATAGCTAGCTATAATGAGCTATTTCTTTTCATGTCAAGTACGATACTTGCCAAACAGCGCGAATATCAATCTCGGTACAAACCGGTACCTGCAACATCAAATTTGAGCATGTTCTTTGTTGAATCAGTGTGTACTGATGAATGTTGTATCCCAAACCACATATGTAACTCGCATAATTGTAACGTTTACGTTTATGGTAATTTTTTAATAACCTATATAATGAAAGGGTGAAAACTTTACCAATTGTCGTTGTACAATGTATAGTAAATAAAATGAGGAAATAGAAGAAAATATAAATATATTTTTTTTCTAACAATACCAATGTTATAGTTTAACACTGATAGACCAAAATGTATATTTATGACATTTTATCAATTTAAATTTACATGAATTCATGTTGACTATTCATCGATAATGTTGATATATATTAAAGATCTATCCAAGTTACAGTTTTTTCTCATGTCGACATTATTTCGTACGTGTGCAGTCTGTTTCGTCAATCTTGCTTAGAGTTGTTTCCTCGTTCGCAATTTGTATATCGCGACTTTAAATATCGGTTAGAATTACAGTTGTCTCTTCGGTTTCGGATTTTATATAACTGTTAAGAGTCGGCCTGACCAATTAATATCAGGTTGAATTCTTTTGTTTGCTAAATATATGGTGTGACGTATGATTGAATCGTATTCAAAAGCTTAATTATAAATTGTAGTATCGATTTAGATCTATAGTCAAATTTGGACATAGTTTTTATATTCATGCACAACAACTTGTTGATTTATTTGAGGGACAAAACAAGTACAACTAGGTTATGGGCGGTGATTCGCCGCTACACATATTCCTTGGTCCCTCCTGTCCATCCTGATCATCTGGATTTCTACAGGAAAACCTTTTCACCAAATACCACTGAATATCATATTTGCGAAGATAACATCTCCGTCACAACATGTCATTAAATGATGTACTACTTTCACAGCAAATTACGCCATTTAATATTGTTAAATCGCATTAAATTCTTTTAGAAACAAATGTCATTTTATCTCTACCGTTTATTAAAGTCAGAAATATGTTTTATACTCCACTAAAAGTTAGTTACTTTCTTTATAGTATGGACCAATATGATGACCCTCTGACACTTTTTAGCTCTATAAAGTATAGTGGCCCTCTGGCACACAACTATTTGAAGGATATAGGCTAACGCATTCTTTTGATTTTGACAAAACCTGAATGCGCTCGCGCGCGTGTGCGTCGTGCAAGTTTGTGTGTGTGTGTGTGTGTGTGTGTGTGTGTGTGTGTGTGTGTGTGTGTGTGTGTGTGTGTGTGTGTGTGTGTGTGTGTGTGTGCGTGCGTGTGTGTGTGTGTGTATGTATGTATGTGTGTGTGTGTGTATCTGTGATATAGCCATAGTTATATAATTACGTGTGGCCTGTAAACACTACTTTTGAGTACTGCGATCGGTTTTATTTTACATTTTCATTAATATCATATACCACACTTTAAATCTTTAGTTTTTCGTTGATGTTCTGCTTAAAACACATGAACGATGAAATATAAAAGGTGCAACAAAAAGAACAAATCTGGACACGACCCGGTAATTAGCCAATAACATTCCTAATTGATCATGCGCTGATATGTACTATTGGATTGACATAAACATTTATCTATTAATTTTAAAAACAACGTGCAATTAGGTAACTGGATACAGAAAATGTCTTCTCAATAGTGTTTAGCTTCTAAAATGGCTATTGTTGAGGATTGTATTATTGTGATTTTACTTTGTATCATAGGTAAGACATCTATAAATCTTTGAATTTACTAATAGCTCGAATAAATTATCATCAATGTCACACAATGTCAAAATGGAGAAATAAAATGCGATAATATACCAACAATGATATAAAAAATACAGGTGTTTGCTAAATAAATCTGAAAAGTAAGTTCATTCATTAATCCTATATCCTTTGATTTCTTTGTCTCTACTTTAACTCAAGTAAACTATCTTTATAAACCGGAACATTGTTGCGACATTCCCAGGCAAAGAATTTAAATACTGATTGCAATACGTTGGTTTTTTTACTTTCTTTATAGTTTAAGAGTAGTCACCATTTACGATGGTGTTTTGAGCCGGCCTGGTTCAGTCGGTAGCGCGCTGGAATCTTGATTGTGGGGTCGAGTCCAGCCGGCAGCAGGTTGGTTTTCCGTGTCACGGTAGGTGTCGGCACGTTAAAATACCCTCACTGTTCAATGGCCGTAAGTGCCAAGCATAGGCAAAAATTTGAAGTCCTCACCGGCATTTGGTGACGTCTCCTTATGAGAGAAAGATTCTTGAGTGGGAATTTAAACAACAATAAACACACAGACGATGGTGTCGCTTCGGATATATAACGAAATAAAAAATATAAGTGACAGTAGTGATGAAGATGACGATGATAAAGAGACCAAAGATTACCCGAACATTGAACGTTGTATATTTGATTTGATCTGATTTTTTATTTTACGCCATACTCAACAATCTTTCAGTCATATGATGGCGTCCAGTTTTTATTGGTGGAGGAGAATTTCCGGTTACCCGGGTAAAGACCATCGACCTTCCGCAAGAAAACTGGCAAACTTTCACACTCAATTCGAACGTTGTATAACAATCATACGAAGACAAGATGACATGCTAATATAAATCCTTGTCGATGTAATTTTTAAAAGAACATACATGTAACGAATTCAAAATTTTAAAGATCAAGTTATGCAATTGAATGTCCGATTTGATTTAGGTTGATTGTACGATGTAGTCTTGTTATCTATCGTTATTATAAACGATTTTATGTGTTAATGTATCTTTATTTCTGTATATGTTACAATGGTGAAATTGGATACATTGAAATTTAGTTAATTTGACACGGATGATGGACAAAGGAAGTCTATTGAAATTATTGGACTAATGTGTCTACATTATTATAGATGTTTTATCATTCAGATATACTAAATACAAAGGAAATATACACTCATAGTTCGTTGACATTTTGTCAAACAATATATTTAAATGTCTGATGTAATATTTAATTATTATCGTAATATTATTTCAATAAACTGTAATGTTCCATTTCTGTACCCGACCAATCAATCTGTCTTTTGATAATTAACCAGGGAACACTTGATTAAATCTTAAGAGAAGTTAAATGTTTACGATATATGTCAACGCGTACATTTCGTTGTGTTTATTTAAAACTTATAAAGTAATAGAGGTTTGAAAAAATGAATCAATCACGACATCAGACACACCCTACCATTTTTAAAAGGTCCAAGACTAACACATACCCGTCTTCTTTTGAAATAATTAAATAGTTTAAAGAGAATGTATAGTCCATCGTTATCATACTTATCACTAATGTTATAGTTTAATTTAGACTTGTTTTGTTTGTAAACATATGTCAAATGATACTAGTTTCAATGATACAAGTTTATGATAATTAAGTAAATTAAAAAGAATTTGACAAATTTTCAGAATGTCACGGAAGCGAAATATGTGATTATTATGTTGGACAAACAAAGAAGTTTATATACTGCGGCGAATCCTGCTGTGGAACAATAAGTAACAGATCATGTTGCGAAAAAACCTCGTACGTATCACTTTATAAATAAGAACAAATTACAAATGATCATTAATATTCTGGTACTGAAACTAATGAACAGGTGTCAATTTCATCAAGTTGTACAATGATTTTTGTTCAATCCACATTACTCTTATATTTAATTCATATTAGTAAATAGTTGTAAATTTCATTTTGGTGATGATGATGATGATGATGATGATGATTATTATTATTATTATTATTATTTCAGAATTGGCATTTATATAGCAATTGTTGCAGGTGCTCTTATATGCTTGGCACTCATAATTGTGATCGTGATTTTTTGTGTGTATAAGGGAAATCAAAAAACATCAGTAAGAAGACATAGAACACATCAGAACGGCCCAGGTAAGTATTTTCATACACTTTACCTTGAATACAATCGATAGAAACGAACAATCTGGACCAGGCATCATAAAACTTAAAAGTCAGCTTTGGCTAATCCTGAAATCTGATTTGCTGGGCAGGCCAAGTTACGAAAATTCTCCAGCATAAGTGAATTTATTAGTTCTATGGTGTTTGAGCAAGAAAATGAAATGATGATAACTAAAGGTATTTGAAAAAAATGAAAGTTTAAAACATTACTATCACAATACATGACATTAATATAGTGGGACATGTTTATGTACAGATATTTCAAGGAATGCGTTGGAGTTTATTGTGTGTAATTGCTGAATATGTAATTTTGTGGTTTTATACATTGTAAGTGTGTTTAATAGTTAATTGTGCTGGTGTGTGTGGTTATATACATTGTAAATGCGTTTAATAGTTAAGGGTGCTGTTGTGTGTGTGGTTGTATACATGGTAAGTGTGTTTAATAGTTAATTGTTCCGGTGTGAACAGTTATATGCATTGTAAGTGTGTTTTATATTTAATTGTGCTGATGTGTGTGGTTATATATTTTGCAAGTGTGTTTTATAGTTAATTGTGCTGATGTGTGTGGTTATACATTTTCTAAGTGTGTTTAATAGTTAATTGTGCTGATGTATGTGGTTATATACATTGTAAGTGTGTGTAATACTTAATTGTGCTGATGTGTGTACTTATATATTTTGCAAGTGTGTTTTATAATTAAATGTGCTGATGTGTGTACTTATATATTTTGTAAGTGTGTTTAATACTTAATTATGCTGATGTGTGTACTTTTATATTTTGCAAGTGTGTTTTATAATTAAATGTGCTGATGTGTGTGGTTATATATTTTGTAAGTGTGTTTAATAGTTAATTGTGCTGATGTGTGTGGTTATATACTTTGTAAGTGTGTTAATTAGGTTGTATAATGTGTAGGTTTGTGGCGTTGTATAGTGTAGGTTTGTGACGTTGTATAATGTCTAGGTTTGTGGCGTTGTATAGTGTAGGTTTGTGACGTTGTATAATGTCTAGGTGTGTGGCGTTTTATAGTGTAGGTTTGTGACGTTGTATAATGTCTAGGTTTGTGACGTTGTATAGTGTAGGTTTGTGACGTTGTATAATGTCTAGGTTTGTGGCGTTGTACAGTGTAGGTTTGTGACGTTGTATAATGTCTAGGTTTGTGGCGTTGTATAGTGTAGGTTTGTGACGTTGTATAATGTCTAGGTGTGTGGCGTTTTATAGTGTAGGTTTGTGACGTTGTATAATGTCTAGGTTTGTGACGTTGTATAGTGTAGGTTTGTGACGTTGTATAATGTCTAGGTTTGTGGCGTTGTACAGTGTAGGTTTGTGACGTTGTATAGTGTAGGTTTTTGAAGTTGTATAATGTGTAGGTTTGTGACGTTGTATAGTGTAGGTTTGTGACGTTGTATAATGTCTAGGTTTGTGACGTTGTATAGTGAAGGTTTGTGACGTTGTATAATGTCTAGGTTTGTGACGTTGTATAGTGTAGGTTTGTGACGTTGTATAATGTCAAGGTTTGTGACGTTGTATAGTGTAGGTTTGTGACGTTGAATAATGTCTAGGTTTGTGACGTTGTATAGTGTAGGTTTGTGACATTGTATAATGTCTAGGTTTGTGACGTTGTATAGTGTAGGTTTGTGACGTTGAATAATGTCTAGGTTTGTGACGTTGTAATGTGTAGGTTTGTGGTGCTGTATAATGTGTAGGTTTGTGACGTTGTATAATGTGTAGGTTTGTGACGTTGAATAATGTGTAGGTTTGTGACGTTGTATAATATGTAGGTTTGTGACGTTGTATAATGTGTAGGTTTGTGACGTTGTATACTGCCTAAGTTTGTGACATTGTATAATGTGTAGGTTTGTGACGTTGTATAAATTGTAAGTTTGTGACGTTGTATAAATCGTATGTTTGTGACGTTGTATAAATTATAGGATTGTGACTTTGTATAAATTGTAGGTTTGGGACGCTGTATAATGTGTAGGTTTGACTTTGTGTTAATTTAAAATTTATAATTTGCATAAACTGTAGGCTTGTTACGTATGAATTTAGGTTTGTGACGTTGTATAATGTGTAGTTTTGTGACGTTCTATAAGTTCTAGGTTTGTGACGTTGTATAATTTGTAGGCTTGTGTGGATGTATAAATTGTAGGATTGTGATTTTGTATAATGTGTAAGATTGTAACGTTGTATATTATGTAGGATTGTGAAATGGTAAAATGTGAAGGTTTATGACGTTGTATAATGTGTAGGATTGTGACGTGGTATAATGTGAAGGTTTGTGACGTTGTATAATGTCTAGGTTTGTGACGTTTTAGAAATTAAAGGATTGTGACGTTATATAATGTGAAGGTTTGTAACTAGTTTTGTAACGTTGTATAATGTGTAGGTTTGTATCGTTGTAAAAATCTTAGGTATTTGATGTTGTAAAATGTGTAGGTTTGTGTTGCTGTATAATGTGACGTTGTATAATGCCTAGGTTTGTGACGTTGTATAATGTGTAGGTTTATGACGTTGTATAATGTGTAGGTTTGTGACGTTGTATAATGTGTAGGTTTATGACGTTGTATAATGTGTAGGTTTGTGACGTTGTATAATGTGTAGGTCTGTGACGTTGTATAATGTCTAGGTTTGTGACGTTGTATAATGTCTAGGTTTGTGACGTTTTAAAAATTAAAGGATTGTGACGTTATATAATGTGAAGGTTTGTAACTAGTTTAATAACGTTGTGTAATCTGTAGGTTTGTAACGTTGTAAAATTCGTAGGAATTTGATGTTGTATAATGTGTAGGTTTGTGTTGCTGTAAAATATGCAGGTTTGTGACGTTGTATAATGCCTAGGTTTTTGACGTTGTATTGTTTAGGACGTTTATGACGTTGTATAATGTGTGTTTGTGACGTTTATGAATGTGTTGGTTTATGATGTTGTATAATGTGTAGGTTTGTGACGTTGTATAATGTGTAGGTTTATGACGTTGTATAATGTGTAGGTTTATGACGTTGTATAATGTGTAGGTTTGTGACGTTGTATAATGTGTAGGTTTATGACGTTGTATAATGTGTAGGTTTATGACGTTGTATAATGTGTAGGTTTATGACGTTGTATAATGTGTAGGTTTATGACGTTGTATAATGTCTAGGTTTGTGACGTTTTTGTATAATGTCTAGGTTTGTGACGTTTTAAAAAGTAAAAAGGATTGTGACGTTTGTGTATAAAATCTGAAGGTTTGTAACTAGTTTTTTGTATAACGTTGTGTAATAATGTGTAGGTTTGTGACGTTCTAAAGGTTTATCGTAGATAGGTTTTGATGTTGTATGATGTGTAGGTTTGTGTTGCTGTAAAATATGTGACGGTATTGTGACGTTATGCATAATGTAGGTTTATGACTAGGTTAGGTGACGTTGTATAATGTTTAGTTGTATTATGACGTTTGTATAAATTGATTGTGACGTTTTGTGACGTTTGTAATAATTTTGTAAGGTAATTTATGACGTTGTAAAATCGTAGATAATGTTGTAGGTGTTTGTGACGTATGTATTTTGTGACGTTGCATAATGCCTAGGTTTGTGACGTTGTATAATGTTTGTATGGTTTATGACGTTTGTATAATGTGTAGGTTTTATGACGTTGTAATAATAGGTTTGTAGTATAATGTTGTGACGTTGTATAATGTGTAGGTTTATGACGTTGTATAATGTGTAGGTTTATGACGTTGTATAATGTGTAGGTTTATTACGTTGTATAATGTGTAGGTTTATGACGTTGTATAACGTGTAGGTTATGACGTTGTATAATGTGTAAGTTTGTGACGTTGTATAATGTGTAGGTTTGTTACGTTGTGGAAATCGGGGGATATCATTCGCCACGGAAGATAAAGAATCTCTTACAGATTAATTACACTCGTCGTGTTCGTAGTGTAATCAAATTTTGAGGCATTCATAAGGTTTTGTCTTATCTTTCAGATACAGACAATTTTAACATGATGCGTGTTATGAGAACACCACCTAAACCTCCAGAATACTCAATGGATGCCCCTCCAGTATACTCTGTACAGCAAGATAATCACTCACCTTTTAGTTACTATGAAGATCAGGGAAGCACGAATTTCCAAAATCCTCCAGCATACACAGGACTTAACGATGGTTGATTAGCCGACATCTATCACAATTTGTATCGAACAGTCGGATCCCGTACATGACCAATACATTTTCGCTCTTTTACAAGGAACTGATACATAATATCTTCAATTTAAGTATATCTATACATATATAATTTCTGTATATTTTGACAAAATATGTTCCATGTTGCCAAAAATACCACAGAAGTAGGATACAAAGAAAGTAAAGAGTACGACATGGACATTTTCCATGAAATATATAAGTTGTGGCAATAAGTTATCGTAAAATAAACAGATATTTTATTTTATCCTCTTAATATAGGATCTTTAGAAACAATAATTCTTACATTAACAACAAATTAATGTCTTATTTTCAAAATCCATCGCCTAAATGTTCCCTTGTGAACTTACAACAAATTTTGGCATTGGCACTCCTTAAACTTAAAAAGTATAAAAATGCAGGTAAAATAATAATAATGAAAACATTGCTTAAAAAAATACTGGTAAAATAACACAAAAGAATATACAACACAATTACTTTTCTCATATTTTATCTGTAATGCAACAGCAATCATTTTAAGCACAATATAGATATCATGCATATCATTTTAGTTACAAACAATGATATTCATCGTGGAACGTAAAACAATTTTTTTTTATGAGTTCACCATCTTCTTTCTATAAATGTGAAAAGCAAGCGCCAGATGAAGGAAAATCATGAATGGCTGGTCCATAAATGAACATTTCAGTTGTCGGGAAAAAGAAGCACATTGTCTTCTGTTATATTACTAAATACATTCATTTTGTTTGCAAGACATTCTCAATATGCTGCTCACGATTTTTATTTTTAGTTATCTACCACGTGTTTTGTTTTGTATACACCGGAACATGATTACAAACTGTAAACAAAAATCCACAAAAATCAAAATAAAGTCAATTCCCATTTTTTAAATTCAACCATTTCACAAAAGTACAAATTAGTGGAATTGTACAAAGATCTCTGCATCGAGATGAAGCACATAAACATTTATTTTGATTGGATGGAAATAAAACATTTTGTTTATAAAATTGTTTATAATTTGCGTTTATTGATGATATTCAATAATAGAAAACATCGTCATTAGCATTTATTTTGTCCTCTTTGCAGACCTACATGTATTTCTTTTATATTCATAACCATTTGCCAAATTTTCTGAATGCATTATCTATGTATATAATTATGTCTATTTAAATCCATTTCATCTAATCAGTCGAGTACGATCAGTAGCAAACTAGAACTACACTGAGTACGAATGTCACAATATTATGTCGGTTGAAAAACACCAAAATGTGCCAAAAGCATGATTGTAGATAAAATACCTAGTTTAGAACCAACATCTGGAAAACTATCAAATATTTAGCACCAGGCGTAATTTAATAGTTACAATATCTTATAAATATAATACAAGACTAAATGTTTTGTCAGCAAAGGCCTAAATAATTATTCAATACGATCCTTTCTGTCAATAAGACTTCATCATTTGTGCTCGAATTTTGAATAGATGTAGAGTTTCGAAACAGAAAGCGGTACTATACAAGGTCAAATAATAAACCTAAATGTGTTTTGAAATCCGTCTAAGAGTTTCCACTGAAAAAGATGAATCTGAATTTGTTGAAACTTCGAATTCGAATAGTTTTCAGTTTAGGCTCCACTGTAAACAAAACCATACTGAAATATATTCTTTGACAGTTATGTTACATTATTTTATTTTTAAACTTTGGTCATGAATTGATGACTTGAGCACCATTTACCTAAGACTTTGTAATTTGACATTTGTCCGTATTGATTTCATTTTTACTGTGTGGAGTTATTTGTCTTCTGTGGAACAAGTACCATCCATGCTTCATAAACAAAGAAGTGATTTTATTATTTTAAAAACAATACAATGAATTTTTTAAGTCGATAGCATTATTCAGTGATAAAAAATTAAAGTAATGAATTTTGCTGATCACCTTTAACTCGTGGCTCCTTAAAGGGACATTAGCTGTGGGTTTCCCCCTTTTACTACTTAGATTGATATACAATAACAAAAAGGAGATATACGTTGGCAGAAAAATCTGAAATTTCTATAGACTTTGTGCAAATTGCTTTAGAAACCCAGGTTTGGCACTTTTTCACTTGCGGTTGATTAACTCCACCTTACTATCTATATATCAATACCACACTGACATACACTTTATATCTGCAGACTTGCTCTGTGGTATTCCAGTTTTTTTTATCAAATCCCAGAGGAGGTTATCTTGGTACATATCGTATTATCGTCACCGGTAAACGTTTTGGCACAACGTTTAGGTTCAAGAGGAGATAAAATAAATGGATAGTGTAAGGTCGGGTGATAAGGGTTTGTGTAACACCTTGACGTGCTATTTATGTTACAAGTAGCATTGTACTGGTGAGCACTAGCTCATGTATAGCATTCAATTGAATATCTTTATTCATCTAGGTATCAGTTTATAAATAGAATAATTCTTAATTATAATTTGATTGATACGCTAGGTAACTGATGAAAACATCTTGATAGCAGACAGAGTATTCTACAACTTGAATGGACAAGCTTAAATATCCTATATCGTAAACCTTATTAAACTTTATTTGAAACAGCATATATCTGAGACTGCATTATAATTGACAGAAACGATCGTCTTGGGCATTTTAACTTTGGTATTATGTTTATAATATTTATAAAGTGTGTATACGTGTATGTGCCTGTGCCTGCAGGACAAAAGATTGTATGTATTAAACAAATGCTACAAAATTTTAAAGAGTGTTTCATTTATCTTAAGATGACGTCATATATATATATATATATATATATATATATATATGTATATATATATATATATATATATATATATATATATATATATATATATATATATATATATATATATATATATATATAAGGATTGTTTGTCATTTTTTGAAAAACATGGAATATACATGCAATGGGTTATGAAAGAAAATCTGAGCAGCAGGACTACATAGTTGGTTTTTAAACTTCTGGATATGACTGAAAAGGCAACACATCATTATATTTTCAATCCACATAAAAAACGTTCGGCTTAATTTAATATCTTCTCATAAAAATAGAAAAAATTAAGTGTTGTACTCAAAATTTAATACGTACTCAAAATGTATTTCCGAAAATTTGTTTACATGGGCAATATTTTTCACCATTTGTAAAAATTCTATGCCATAGATATACAAAACTACTCAGTTGCAGTATAATTTTGTGTTTTTATCGTGAAATCCTGATAGATATATGATAGTTGACCTCGAGTATGGAGTAAATTTAGTGACCAGGTCCTGATGCGTGGATTTTCCCATGTTACATATATCCGTGGAAGTATTGAAGACACCTAAAATCATATACGATGGTCTTTGATTTATGTTAGTCATTCTCTTACAATTCTACTCGACACTATTGACTACATTAAATGTTTCCGCGATAATGGCCAAAACACAAACAAGAACAAGAGGTAAAGAAAAATATTGAACATTGGTATGTATAATGAGGAAAAGTAGTTAAATATCGCTATTACAGGGAAATAACTCCTACAGTAATATCACACGCCTGAGTTCGAAGAAAGATTTATAGAACTTGTTCGGCTTTCTTGGTTAATATTTTGAAATATGAGTCAAAGTCTTATGTCGCTCTAACCATCGCAGCCATTTTTCTTAATGAGCTGCAAAAATATGTACAGGAGTATATGCTCAATATTATTATTATTACCGAAATGACATGATATCCACAAAGCAGTTTCTCAGACTGTTTTAAAATAATGAGAACGCTGAAGTTGAAAATTATGCTGACTGACGCATCGATGGCTCACCTGGTCCGTCTATGTCACTCAATTAAAGTGCAAGTGTTTTCGCTAGTATATACCACGCTGTTTAAAATCTATTCATTGTGCTTCATCTTCATTTTTGCTTAAATTTCTGCAAACACACAAATTTGGATAGCAAAGCCCAAGCGGACAATTATGTTGGCACCATGTGTTCCAGTAAGGGTCATTGTGCACGGAGACGCAGTCATCACTTCTATCAGAGTCATATTCTAAGCGATCAAGTCTGATACATTTACAATGAGATACCGGGCAATATTTCCTTTTACAGTTATATTCACACCAATTATCCATGGCAATGATACTTTTCCATGGTCCGACTCCTTCACAGATAATGTCTACTTCTGGATCGGGATTGCTTGTTGTTTGATTTATAGCTGATGTTGTTCGAGCTGGAGATGTAGTAATTACAGGTATTGTTGTTGTTGTGGTGGTGGTGGTTTCAGGTGGTTGTGTTGGTGATGCAGTAGACGTCGAGGTTGAGGTAGTTGTGGTAAAGATAGTTACTGTTCCATTTGACACTATTCTGACGTCGGAGCACGCATAGAACTCCTCTTGAGGACCAATTCCCATTCCACAAGGGCCTTTCAAATCGTTGTTGTAGCAACCCCAGCTGTTTCCTAGTTATAAAGAAAATTATGTACCTTCATTTGATAATTTTATATTTGTAAAAATCATAATTTCATTAAAAATCTATATCCCATAACTCCCGTTTTCTAGTATGTGGTGTAAAACGATGAGAGATCGGTTTTATTAAATTGGCAAAAACCGTAAGTGAATGTAGACGTTCACTTCAACTTATTTCCTGATGTTGTCTTTACTTTTACGCAATTTCATTTTCTACAAAATTTCACATATTTTTTCAGTTTCAGTGCACATACTCTGTTACTCGGGAAATTTCTAGAATTTTTTTTTTCAATGGCATGGATTACACTTAGTAAATTTCTAAACCATTAAAAAATACAATTGCCATATCAATCACTTACTTCATATTATTTATATTAAGGACAAAGACAAAGCCTCAAATAATATAGTTTTTATACTATAATTGTTTATTACAGGAACAAGCCTGGTTTGATATGAATTCTGTTAATAATACATACACACGTAGCCCACTTTCAAAAGACGAGATCCTTCAAAATCACGTGTCCGCAATACGCTCTTTTGATGTACATACAACCGATACTGATTTTGAGCGACCATATTTATATTGGATACCTAAACTTCACGAAACCCATATTAGCTGAGGTACATACCAGGATCCAGTAAATGTTCTACCAATCCTTTCTCTTTACTCCTTACGAAGATACTGAGAGCCGTTAAGGAGAAACTTTAGTAATACCTTACAGTTGCTTATTCCAGAATTGGTGTAAATCAGATGTGGATTCTTAAAATTTCTAAACAACTTTAAGGAACTTTGAAGGCACATAATTTTTCTCAGTATCAATTCATACGACTTCTCTACTCATTGCACAGCAAAAGAAAATTAAAAGAGAGACTTTTAGCAACATAGACAACTGTTTTTTTCACTAAAGGTGGTACAGATTGTTTTTGGTGTGTGTGTTTTTTTTTGTGTTTAATTCTGATTTTTTTTTTTTTTTTTTTTGTTGTGGTGTAAATCAGAATGTGGATTCTTAAAATTTTTTTTCTAAACAACTTTAAGGAACTTTGAAGGCACATAAATTTTTCTCAGTATCAATTCATACGACTTCTCTACTCATTGCACAGCAAAAGAAAATTAAAAGAGAGACTTTTAGCAACATAGACAACTGTTTTTTTCACTAAAGGTGGTACCCGAAAATTTAAATACCTAGTTATTGGTTTTCATGATACTTATTTTGTGCAACACCACTCTAATCCTACACATAAATACACTGAAGTTGATATAAAAAACAATGCTGGAATTTCTAATTGACAAATGAATATATTTGTAATGTTCGGAGACGTTTTTTTCAACAAACTGTCGGCATTCATATTGGAACCAATTGTACCCTTTTATTGGCTGACCTGTTCCTTTATGCATACGAAGCAGACTTCATTTAGAAACTGCTGTATCAAAAGAAGAAAAAGTTATGTGTCCTTTAATTTGACATTAAGATATATCGACGACGTTTTATCAAATAGTAATTTCAAACCCGACGTAAAAGTGAACATTTCATTCCGTGACACATAAAAACTTTTTCTCAGTATATGAAATGATCGTAAAATATTAAACAAGGATGACTTCATTTAGTCTCACTATGGAATTCATATCACGGGAGAATGTTAAAATACCAATATCATAAAATAAGAATAAAGGTACGCTTTCAAAGATTTTCATCTAGATAGGCAGACACGACATTTAAAAATACTTTTTGTGAAATTATTTTTATTGTCAGTTGAACATCAATTTATATAGATACCTAAAAAGCTAACTATTCTGCATTGTTCTGTGTAGGTATATTTTTATTTTATTTCAGTTAATACAAACATTTAATAATAGAAAAATAATAAATAAGATTTATTGAAAGCCTATGGAAGAGCGCCATTCTGTTATGTGTCTGCTTACCTCAGTCAAACATTATCGTATTACTATTTCTGTAAATTGATGAATGGCTTCAAACGAAGGCTATACGTCTTTAATTAAAATGTAATCAAATTACTATTATCTCGTATATGAAGTTCACGATTTATGAGGTACTTCCATGAAATTCGTGCATTGCTAATTACAGGTGTATTCAAAGGTGATTTAAAAGGATCTGGCCTCAACCAAACAGATGTATAGACCGTAGATAATGAAATATCAACAATACTGCAATCTGCAAACGAAACTGTAATACTGCTAAGCTTAATATTGTCTTACATATTTGTATCTCACCAAAGGTTCCCATGCACCCGCCAAATAACTTGAGTTACATTCCACAAACTGTAATTATATGTTTTTTTTGTTGTTTTTTTTGGTTTTTTTTTGGCCATATACAAATTTGAAAAATAAAACAACAAAAACCGATATTGTCACATTTTATATCACTGGCGATGGTATCATAAGTTTAGAAACCATCAACACAAATTTAAGCTTCTTCGTTTCATGCAAATCGAAAAATACTATATTAATATTTAAATAAATGCTTATAAGGCAGTCTCTCTCTCTCTCTCTCTCTCTCTCTCTCTCTCTCTCTCTCTCTCTCTCTCTCTCTCTCTCTCTCTCTCTCTCTCTCTCTCTCTGTATACCTGTTCTGTATCTCCATTGCATTACGCACTGGTCGCATACAATGTCATCCGGCAATTTCAAATTGATATTGTATACCCCAACGCTATTGTCGTCCACATAAAATTTTGTACCAAAGGATGAAGGTTCTCTTAAAAGATAACGGTCCAAGCAGTCCTGTGACACTGGTGTTTTGACATCATTATGAGGGCATAATCGAAACTCGAAGTATCCTTTATGAGATGCGGTTAGTTCTGCTGTCACTGTTATAATACTTCCCCGTTCGTACGTCCTCGTTATAATGCCTTTTGCATATTTTCCAGTTGGTGGCTCATTTTCCCGTTTTATGTCATATCGATCGCCACAAACTCCGCATTTTCCACCATTTGTGACCCACTGAACCTATTCATGGATAACAAAAACAGTTATGTACTTTACAGTGATTGATAAAGAATAGAATTTCTCGTCTTATCGTCATGTCTTATAGATAGATAGATAGACAGACAGATAGACAGACAGACAGACAGACAGACAGAGTAATAGATAGATAGATAGACAGACAGACAGACAGACAGATAGACAGACAGACAGAAAGATAGATAGATAGATAGATAGATAGATAGATAGATAGATAGATAGATATTAAGTAGATAGATAGATAGATGGATAGATAGATAGATAGAATTTGTGGTAAGAAGAAATATACTGAAAACATGAGAACCATATAAAACATTCATATTAACATACATGCATGAAGAAATATTTTTTTATTTTTAAAATCACATTCTGTGCCCCAGTTTACAAAAATCGCCTATAGCTGAACAATATAGACTATGGTCGAGCTAAATATGTCTGTAAGAGATGTATAATATCATGAAAATAGACACCCATATATGTCTTAAATCATTGTTGTCCAAAGTATTTAACCTGTATGAGCAGATTTTATAAAATGCATAAAATGAGGTTAAGGGTATACATAACATATAAGGAGCAATAAATATTATAATACAATCTTCAATGAGAATATAGCATACTAAAATATTTGGAATTTTCTTTATACATGTGTGTAGTTATTTTTTTTTTTAATTTGAGGTAAAGACTAGGTTACATGGTGTATGGGTGTGAGTGAAATAATTTCTCTGTTGTCTTAAAAATGTACTATTGACATGACTTCGCTGTGTTTCTGTGTTCTGTGTTTATTTATAAATGGTTTATGATATATATACTTAAATTTTAATACAACCTTAAGAAAGTTCAGCATTGATTTTGTGTGACACGCATGGAACAAATCTTTTAGCGGTATGTCCAATAGAGGATGCATTTGGTTATTTAGGTAATAGAATAGAAACAGAAATTGATCGAAGTATATAACAGAGTACCTCAAGAAAAAAATATCCTAAGGGCTTCAGCTAGAACGCTTGTTATGTTTTCTGTATCTATAAACGTGGATCAACTATGTACAAAACTGAAACTGTAAAGAATATTTCCAAAATAATTGAATAATTGTAACAACAGATGGATGAGGTTTGTATTATGTTTGACCTCTGAACTCACTAAAAGAACTATTCAGTTTGATAGTGTTACTATTAGAGGACAGTGTTTGTTACCAAAACATGGCCACAGTATAAATGAGGAGTTTTGAAAAATATCTAAAGGTAACCAATACTAGTATCTGGTCTCTTAAAATCGAGGGAAAGAATGAATGGCGAGATGAATATGAACCGTCTATAGAATTGGTCTCTGATTTAGTCCTTATTATTCTTTAAATAAGTTCATGGTACGATAATGAGTGAAAAAACGATTATTAAACACATATTCAACCAAAGGTAATTGTTTGATATATCAAGGTAACACAGCATCTCAACATTCCATTGGTTCAAACATATGTGACGTGTGATACTTAGCGACTTTCTAATAATGGACAACAAGCAATATTCTAACCTACTGTAGGATAATCAACAACGTTTCTCGGGAAAATGTTTGGTATCTGTAATTTCTAACAACATTCTCTCTTTGGTCCAGATTGGGCACCCATGTTGAGAAATGTTTAATCGTGAAATACTTATGAAAAGAGAAACATATCCAGTATTTAAAGTATTACTTTAAGAAAGTATCTATCATTACGGAAATAAACCCACTTGTCCGTGCATTCAACTAACCCAAGTCAAAGGTTTATGGTAGAATTAAATGTTATATTGTTTTATTACATTGGAAATCTGATATTCAAAAAATGGCTAACAATCATAGGGGGGAGGATTGAATATTTCTTTTTTCATTAACAGCTTCAAATTAAAATGGCAGATAAGACTCTTCTTAGTATTTTCTGTTAAAGTCTCATTCCAGATTCTTTTACCTTCTATCCTCTTTGGATAATAAATATGTAGATATGATCAGGACTCATATGAATCCTTTCAAGAGAAGATGTATTTATGTCACTTTCAGGCTATAGTAAAATCATTGATGAAAACATTCTAAGAATATCAGTTTGGTTCGATGAAAATATTAAAATTGATTGAAAGGGAACGTTGTTATTCATGAAATGTTAATAAGGGAATAACTGCGTATAGATTATTTCTTAAATGAAAGTTTAAATCTATTAAACGTAGATGAGGTCAGAAAAGTGTTTAAAATCAATACCCCTTTTAGTACTATTTATATAGCAATCACCGGAAAAATTTGACTATCAAAAGCCCATCCATATAGAGAAAAATCAAGGATCCATTATTTCAATATAAATATAATGTCGAGGTCTAATTGATGCATAGGCATATATAATTCCAAAGAAATTCTAAATGTTAACTTTAAAACATTAAATGTAGATGATAAGAGATATTAATGTCATTAAATAGTATCTATTCATATTAATATTGATAAAAATTACAGTGGAATCGGTTCAGATTTCTTGCAAAATTTTGGCAACAAAATCTTATCTTAACTACTATACATATACATGTAATACCAAAGTTATAGTTTTGTAAAAATAGAGGTCACCACATAAAATGCGCTATTAATTCGAAATACTCTGACAAGTTATTGTTACAGAGTTATCGAAGTTTGATGTCAACGTTCCGCACATTTTGCGGTCGGTTATTCAGTTTATTCATTTAACTGCCTTAAACCTTACGGCTCATCAGCATAAACATACAGTATGATATACAATTTTGTGAAGATGCACATATATATACACATATATACATGTGCAATACATATAAATAAATAATTATATAGTAACTAAATTGAATAAGTACATAAAGTAGATCAAGAGTGATCAAGAGTAAACATGAAAATGAAAATGGAGGAAGAACACTGAAATAAATCCATTATTTTTCCTCTGTACAAAGGCATTGGTAATAAACTTTGCCAGGTTACACAATTTTGTTTTATTATTAATACCTAATAACTGGACTAATTTAAACATAGAGGGTCTTTTGTAGTAATATTTATTTATGTATTTAGACCTTAAATCTGTATAGAAAGGGCATATAAGAAGAAAATGAAATTCATCCTCAACTTCGTGACGTGAACACTTTTCACCAATTCTGTCTTCTCTTGGGATAATTCTGTATCTACCCTGTTCTATCATTAATTCATGCAGTCTAAATTGTGCAAGTGAAAAAATGTACTTCTCAGGTAAAGATTTACGGATATAATATTGTATCATATGAGTATCAGTTAAATACTTATAAAGGTAACATTTACTGGAGTTTTCGAAGTATGCATTCATTTCTTGAATGAATAAAACATTTAAAACAGTATTTACTTGTGCAATAAAAACTTAACGATTGGTAACATACTGATTATACCATACATAGCCAAAGCCAAGAGATAAAAGCAACTCTTTGACTTGATGTAACCAGTTTTCAGACTCAATATTTTCAAACATGTCCTCATACATTCCTTTCAAAATAATATTATTAGTATTTAGTAATTTAACCCAATACTTCAGAATTCTTATTTTTCTACTTATTATTAATGGAAATCTGCCTAATTCTGCATAAAGCATAAAACTTGGAGTACAATTTTTTAACCTCAAAATTCTTTTACAAAAATCCGTATGTATTTTCTCTATATCTTTGGCGATATTAAATCCCCAAACTTCACATCCGTAGTTTAAAACACTTGAGACATAAGTATCAAAAACATGTAGTTTAGTTTCAACATTCAAGCATTCATCCTTACAAGTTTTCGATATATTAAACATACATTTTCTTCCTTGTATACTCAAAATATGTTGTTTTTCGGGTGAATTTTCCATTATATAATAGAGTAATCCCCAAATAATTAAAACAATCAACAATTTCAATGGGTTTTTGATCATATTTCCATTTTGCTTTTCAGCAATTTTACCGCTATTTCTAAATACAACAATTTTTGTTTTGTTTACATTTACCTATTTTGGTAGTTTGAGGATAGTTTTTTAGTTATCCTTTTCTTTGATTTAAATTTTCATTTATTTATTACTCTGTCACACTATATATATATATATATATATATATATATATATATATATATATATATATATATATATATATATATATAGTGTGTGTGTGTGTGTGTGTGTGTGTGTGTGTGTGTGTGTGTTTAAAAAGCATTTTCTTACCGGAAATCCGCCGCAAAATAGTTCCATGTGTTGATAGTTTGGTTCCGTATCAAAACCATAGAGCCACATGGACGATCGTCCGGGTGGGTCTCTCAAAAAACCGTGACCATTTATTTCCGTTGAATATAAAAACAGCAGTAAAACACATTCAGTTATCACAAGCATCATGAAAATAATAACTGCGAGAACTCCTCGTTCCTTAAGCTTCCACAAATTTTGTTCAACTGGGTGATATTTTATATACGTTTTACACAGAATCGTTTGTGTAGAAAATGCAAGATATAAAAAATTGTCTTTGATAATTATGTTATAATCGTTGTTCTAACAAAACAGAACCCCCTTCGTACGTGCTTATATATATAAACATGGGTCAC
Organism: Atrina japonica; assembly: GCA_030159075.1. Taxonomy (NCBI): domain Eukaryota; kingdom Metazoa; phylum Mollusca; class Bivalvia; order Pterioida; family Pinnidae; genus Atrina; species Atrina japonica. Next base: position 127,405 of record BROG01000840.1, read on the forward strand.
ATAAAGCAATGATGCAAAATAATTTGAAACTCGCCATATTCACGCCCCGGGTTAATAAGAACAGATATGATAAAAATCACAAATCTATCTTCTTTGCTCTGGGTTATAATTTGATGTCACCATGCATTGTTATCCTTCATTAACATACGTGTACACGAAGATGTACATTTGAAACATGGTCTAAAACATTTATACTAAATGATAGAAAAACTTATGTATATTGTTGTCTGGTTTAATTGAGTTTTTTTCTAACTAAATTATAATAGACATGGCACTGCAAATTTATTTCAATACAACCACATCGATACTTTTGAATTATTTTTCAAACCGATATCAGGGATATGAGCATTTGATATCGCTGCAAATATCACGTTTTCACATGTACATGACATTTTGTTAAATTGTATACATGTTAATGTATAAAGAATGTGTGTGTGTGTGTGTGTGTGTGTGTGTGTGTGTGTGTGTGTGTGAGAGAGAGAGAGAGAGAGAGAGATTCAATATAACAGTTCTAATCACACTGCTATAACTTCAGTGATAGTCTAACAACATGAATGGATTACTCTTGTCTAACATCTGTTTAATTGCCCTACCTCTGTTGCTTATAGTATAGTGAATCGAATCTTAAACACATAACCGAGTACATAAATTTGAAATGCCGGGGGATATAGGTAGCACGTGTTCGTTGATGAACCGTTTCGTCTACCGATGAAATGATGACCCGTTTGATAAGCACCAAATCAAAGTTTTAATTTTGTTTTGGGTCTAATACGCACGTCACGTACGTCTATCTAATTTTATTCCTTTTTATGTATATTTACATGACAGAACCGTATATAAATTGAAGAAAATGTTTAGGACATTTGCTAAAGGTTGCGCATTGTTTTTTTTTTAATATATACATATATATATATATATATATATATATATATATATATATTATATATATATATATATATATATATATATATATATTAAATCCATGTATTCTCTCATACAAAAATCACTGATACCAAACAATTAATATCCAGAATATGTAGGAGACAATAATTATGCAAATCTGGGTCCGAAGTCACCAAATTTACTCAGTACTCAAGCTCAACTAACTTTTCATGATTTTAAGGTAAAAACACGCAAAATCAATTCTGTAACTGGACATGTTTGTATATTGACGGCATATAATTGCAAATATATTATCAAAATCATTGCTCATTTCAAGAAAAACTTCAGAAATATTAAAATATTGTTTGATTTAGTACTCAAATTTTGAGTACCGTACTCAATGTATTTATTCATTTTTACAGAAAAATCAGTGAAGTATTAAAATTTAAAAAAAAGTTATATCTGAATGATAAAAAATAATATACTTCTAAATCACCGAAATTCAAAAGTTTTACAAACAATGATAAAGTCAAAATAATGAAATAAAAGTTGAGTATTGAGTAAATGTTGGGACTTTGGGCACTGGAGAAAACTGGACAAACACGGACCTCTGGAAATCCAGAGGTGGAAACAAGTGTCATGAAGGAATAAGTATCCCATGTTGACCAGTCACATCCGCTGAAAATCCACACTCAAATTCAAATGAAATAAATGAGGAATGAATCCTCGTCACAATTGGTACAGGCGACTCAACATCCGCTATCGAACGTAACTCAACATTTCTTTTAGGTAAACATAGGAATTGCAAAGAATGTCATTAAAGTGTTATACTGACTGTAATTTGCTGAACGTTGACATCAAACGCTTTACCCGATATCCCTGTGGCTACAACTTACCGGTAAGTAGTTTGCCTCGGTATATGAAATGTTCATATGTTGAACACACGCTGACACCATTTGCAAGATATAAACACCATATGCAGGAGATAGGGAGATCTTATTACGAAAATGGGAAAGGCGAAATATTCCACCTGCCCAGTCAAATTTTGCTTTTCAGAATAATACTGCTTTGTTAGAAATTTTGGGACAAGATTTTCATCTCTAAAAGGCAACAGCATGCTAGGTGGTGATTTTAATGCTTGGACAAATATCTTCAAAATCTTTATCAATGATCATCCCCATTAACTCTCTTCTAATCCTGATCCAATCATTTTAAATAGGCTTCATTTACACTGCCTTATGTATACGGATGATATGTTGTTATCTAGTACTGCTAAAGAATTACAGATGAAACAAGATCAAATTAAATCTTTTTGTGCAGATTGGTGGACATGCCTCAATCTCAATATGAAAAAATACATAATACTTTATAAAGCTGACAAACTGCTTAACTATAGGTTTAAATTTCAAAATTACTTAATAGAATGCATAAATAATTATAAATAACTGGGTATGATTTTCACCTCCTCTGGTTCATTTAAACGGGCCATATGTGATTTATATAAGAAAAGATTAAAGGCTTATCATAAACTCTGTAAAACATATACCGTCACTCCAGCCTAAAGTATGGACCACGGGTACTTATGGACAAGACCATCTAAGTGTGCCTTGCCCATAACCGCTTGATCTTATATTTTATTATAATTTGATTTTAACTGTATATATATAAAATACAGTTATATAGAGGGTGTAACGACATTTGGCTTTAAGTCTGTTGGTCATATTTCTTGGTATATCCCAAAATTATCATGTTTTGATGAAAAGAATAAATAAAAGAGACTTAGAAATTAACCTACTAGTATGGATTCAAAGTTATCCAAGTGATAGAAAATAAAGAGTGATTTTGAATGGTAAAGAATCCACGTACATCGAAACAAATTCCGGAGTCCCTCAAGGGTCTATACTTGGGCCTCTGTTCTTCCTAATATTCATAAACGATATCGTTAGTGATATAGACTGTTCTATAAAACTTTTGGCTGACGACACGTCGATATATTTAATTATTGAAAACCCAACTACTGCGGCAACAAAATTAATGATAACCTTGAGAAGGTTAATAAATGGTCCATTGAATGGCTAGTTAAATTCAACCCCCGTAAAATCGAAAGCCTACTGATCTCAAGAAAACTAGGCAACCAGATCATTCACCCCGGTTTCCGAAGTCACCAGTCACAAACACTTGGGTCTTATATTTAATAGTAGATGCCATTGGGGGGAACATATTGATTATATTGTACAAAAAGCTTTTGTAAAACTGAACATCCTCCGAATCTTCAAATTTGATCTTGATAGAAGAACCTTACAATGTTTGTATTTCTCATTTATACGTTCAACATTGGAATATGGCGATATCATATTTGATAATAGTCCCGAGTTTTATAAAGCTAGACTTGAAAAATTAATATAGAGGCTGCTAGGATTATAACTGGGGCAACCAAACTCGAAAGTTTAAGTCAGTTGTATACAGAATCAGGAAATGAAAGTCTTGAAACCCACAGAAAGAAACACAAAATGAGTTTTTCAAAATTTAGAATTCAATGACCCCTGAGTATCTTAGAAATTTACTGCCGCCTCAACACGACCAACAACATTCTTACAACACACGGAACGCTAGTAATTACATCACACCAAGCTGTCAAATATCTTATCACTTGAATAGCTTCATTCCTTCAACCCTACCCTTGTGGAACCAACTTCCCAACAAATAAGAGAATCAAATACCATTTCATCATTCAAATAAAACCTCACCAAACACTATGGACCATCTAGTGTCCCACGGTACTAATTTGTTGGGACAAGAAAAGGACAGATCCTCCACGCCCGCCTACGTATGTCCTGCAGTAGTCTCAAACATCATTTGTATATATAAAACATCGAAAATAATCCAGTAATCCTATTACACTGTCAAAATTATCACTACCTGAGAATCGACTTGGAAAACACTTTATATTTACCTATTACTTATGATGTTCTGCTGTTTGGTAACTCCGAGCGAGATTTCGAGTTTAATAAAAATGTATTTATTCAAGTCCAAAACTATATCATAAATACCAGACGGTTCTCTCATAGTAAGTATTGCTACATACTGACAATCCAAATATCAAAGGTCTAAATCGCAACCTCTCTCTCTCTCTCTCTCTCTCTCTCTCTCTCTCTCTCTCTCTCTCTCTCTCTCTCTCTCTCTCTCTCTCTCTCTCTCTCTCTCTCTCTCTCTCTCTCTCTCTCTCTCAGGAAACCCCAAACAGATGATTGCTGCTATTTTGTATTGCTCTCCTGCGAGCATATATTTTTTCATCCTTGTTATAATTAAAATAATTCTTAGAATTGACATTGACACAGTTGACATTTACAAATGTGGTAGCTCGTCTGATTCCGGTGTGGCGTCCTATCCGTTTCTGAATCCACACCTGAATCTTACTTGCTACAATTAAATCTGGGAGATGAATTGATATAAGCACTTTGCTTTTTTCAAATCCCTTCTGTAATGATAGTATATTCATTGTAAACTATGTTTATGCCAATCAATGAATAAAATATGTTTAAACTAAAAAAAATGAAGCTTTTATGGACATGGCACACTTACATGGTCCTGTCCACAAGTACCTGTGCTAAGGACTAGTTTAAATATTTATGATCACACAATCTAACCCATTTTGTTATATAGCTCAGAGATTTGTGGAATAAAGAATTAACTTGAACTTGGGTTGTTTCAACCCACACACCGGTAAATATAGTCATCTTGATGTCTCTTTAGATTCCATTTACAAAGATAATGATCCTGACTAACTTCACCAAATTTAGTTCAGGGGTTCATAGAAAAGCAATCTAATTAAAAACCGATCACTCACTGGTCATGTTACCTGATGTGTCGCGTAATGTACCACCACTTTTTGTATGATGTGTATTGAGTAAGTGTACTAAGTTGTGTAACTTTGAATAATACAGGGTACCAATACATCACTTTTTGTATGTAACTTTGCAATTAACCTATATACTGTGATGTATTATCTGGTCAAAACTTGCTCAAATATTCGTACACATTAATTTTTCATTTTGTATTTGTCATTTTCATTAGAGTACGTACTAAATTCCTCTTGTAACACTTAATGTGTCTGAGAGATTACAATAAAGAATTTCTCATTGTCATTGACGCAACTAATTGCATCTGCAACACTGTCCGAAGCAAATTGAAAGTGGGGGGGCTAAACCAACTGAAAACACACACACGCCAGAAACATCTAGGCGCTAAGCCTTTAATTTTCAACACATATTTCTATCTTTGCCAAAAAAGTGGGGGGGGGGGGGGCTAAGCCCCCCCCCCCCCTAGTCCCCCCGGTTCCGACGCCTATGATCTGAGTGATCTACACAGATGTATGATTCAAGTTTGTTTTAAAATTTCGTAGAAATCGGAAAATAAATTTTTGACGCGTTTTTAACGTCTTCTTAGACTTCGTCATTTTCATCCATTTTTGTATGATTTCTTTGATTTTCTCTCTCATTTATTCATTATGATGTATTCATTTTATGTGTTTTACCTGCAATTAGGTAGATACATGCTTTCCTGAAAGAATTTTGCTGAAATTTAATTCTTTAATGTTTTATGATTTTTTTTTAAGACTGCAAAAATTAGGGGGATGTTACTTTTCACACTTTCAGCTTCTTTAAAACCGCTGAAGGGATCTATATAGATGTATAATTCAAGTTTGTTAATTTCGTAGAAATTGGAAAATAAATTTTGACGCGTTTTTTTACTTCTTTTTAGACTGATTTCTTTTATTTTCTCCCAATTTATTCATAAGTTTAAACATTTATTTCATTAACATGAAATGGGACTGAGCACAAATTGTAAAAACATATTAAAGTCCTTTCTCTATATCAATTTAAACATCAATCATGATGGCCATGTTAATTTCTAAATATATATAACAATAACAAAATGAGAGAGAGAGCCTATGAAGTGAACCTTTTTGAGTCTTTAATTTAAATTATTTATTATGAGGCCGTAATTTATGTGTTTAACCTGTAATTAGGTAGATAAATGCTTTCCTGACAGAATTTTGCTGAAATTTTATTTTTTTTATCTTTCTTTTATGAATTTTTAAGACTGCAAAAATAGGGGGTGACTCTTTACGCTGTCAGCTTCTTCTTCTTAAGCGTTGAAGGGTTTGTGACATAACTTTAAAGGAAGCAAGTTCCCCTACCAAGTTTGTGGTTTTTTTCAGATCGACTCAGATGTTGATCTAAGGTGAGTCAAAATAAGTCTCAGGTGGTCACCCTCTTTGAAAATCTTCTCCAGAACTGCTGCATGGATTGAAAAAACTAATTGCATCTGAATGATTTACATGGATGCATGATTCAATTTCCTGTTGGTTTTTTTTGGGGGGGGGGGGGGGAATAAATTGTAAAATTATTTTTTGACGTTTTTGCCATGTTCCTGACTATGTCATTTTCATTCCTCCACTCCCAAGGAGTGTTATAATGATTTATAAGTTGAGATTTCCATATTTGTAAGATACCAACACAGTTCAGGTGAGCGATGTGGCGCATGGGCATCTTGTATTATAATGGTTATATAGTGTCAATGCTAACAGATGGTAAATATTCTGTAATAGCCATTGGGTATTTTGGTGCTGCTGTTGGACTATTCTTTATGCTGACGAAACCAAATCATATGCCTACAACGGTCACATTTTGATTGCGTACAAAAAAGATGGTGAAAAAGACCAATTTATGTAAAGATTCGAAAATTGTTAAAAATCATTTCAGTTGACCTTTAAAACGAGGATGTTCACTTGATATGTTTTTTATATTTCAATTGATATATATTATGTTTTATTTATGTGAAAGTTAAACATAATTATGTGATATGCTATTCACACTCTTACCTCTGCAAACTGGCAGGGACAGGCCGTTCCTGACACTATATCCAAACTTGTGAAATGTGTTATATGTATTATACTTGTGCTCTCATTTATTTGTTTACAAATTTCTTTTTTTCTTTACCTTATTTTGTCACAATGTTACTTTTGCAATTAAATTTTCTGTAGTTGAATAATTAATATGTTCATATTATCCTACGGGACAAGAATGTGTATAAGCTTTCAAGCCTTTTTCTGATCCCAACTTACTATGTTCAAATTATTGTATTTAATTATGCAAATAATGAAATAAAATACATGTATGTTTAAACTAAACAAACTTGGAAATAACTTGAATTCGCAGACTTGCCAATCTTGAAAAATTTAATAGGGGAGATTTTTCAATTTCGTAGGGGAGGGTCTAAATTTGAGTATGAATCAATAGAAAAATTTAAATTTTTCATGGGGAGATATGCATTTTCCTTGAAGAAATTATCAAAATTTTAAATAATAGATAATGAATCTCCCTATTTATGTGGGAGAATTGGTAAGTTTGAATTCGTGACTAGAATTCATCGGCCTCCTTCCCTCTGTATGCGTCACGATATAAATATCACTTAACGCTCTGCTCCCTATTCTTTGTTTTGTTTCGTTTGATTTCGTTCCAGTTTTGATTACGTTTCACACATGATCATCGATTAACATTATTATTTTGTAAAATGTCGCTGATATGATGTAATCTTTCCGGAAATAAGATTAAACGAGAATACGTGTTTGGTTTTACCTCAACTAAAACATTCTTCTGATCTAGACAAGTACCTGCTAAATTAAATCAATTAAAATTTCTTTTCTAGACGACAGTCATTTTCTCTGACTAAACGTTGAATTCATTTATATTACTGGAATGAATTTGTTTCAAATATATTAATATTTCTATTTAAACATTCCGATTTATTAACTCTCGTTGACCGTCGGTTCCGATTTGTCGTTATGGAGATGACAACTACCACGTGACCAAGCAACTGAATGGTGTGTAAAGAGAGCATTGAATTAGGAGATTACAATACCTCAGATTGTCATCAATTTCAGTAGCAGAAGATTAGTTTGTATTAAATCCGTCACAGGATGCATAAAAGTTATCAGTCGGTGCTACCTACCCACAATAAACTTCTTCAGAAAAGATGGGACACAACGTACTATGATGAACACAGGAGGAAGGTAAAAGAGTAAACATTACGTACTTCAAGTAAATCTCTATTAGATCTTTACGCTACCGCTAGTTTTCGTAATGTCAGATCATATGTAACAATTTCTCTCTCCAAAAGATAGACGAAAAAATGTCCGTTCCTGCTATGATATTGGTAGTATATATTTCTATTTTATTTCCATGTTTTCAGTAAGGTTAATAAATAGATCTAGATTTAATTTTTAGCTAACACTAACATAACTTCATAAGCCGTTTAATTAAACCCAGCGACTGGGATATTAGATCGTATTGGTGATAGGTTTTATTCGGTATATAATGCCGTCTTATCAAGCAATAGCCCATGCTTAAACAAGTCAAGCTAAACCTGTATATTTTACAGTGTTAAAACTATCTACCTCTGATCATAAAAAGTTAACAAATCATTAATTTTATTAAAATATGATTCATATATATTTGGTCTGTTTAAAAGTCACATTGAAAGGATATAAAAAGAAATATATGCCAACAACTAAATATTGCAACATATTCTTAAATACAAATAATATAAGTCCCAAAACACAATGAACCAGACCTTTGTTTAAATACTTTTGTAAGTGATTAAATACCCTGCTTCCAATATTTATGACTTTTTTATAAACATTTCAAACTAACTTCAAATATTTCTTTTGTGTTTGTTGTTGCTTTTTATAGTTATCAATATTTCAGTGTTTTGTGATTGACAAATTTTGTTATTTTCACAAATTAAATTATGTTTTTTAAGTCAAAATTTGTTTCTATATCAATAAAAATAATGTTAACATTAAGTCATAAAATTCTGAAAGATGGAACTGGTTTTTCTTGAATTGATTCTGATTCTCAATCAGATATATGAATGATTAGATGAAAATTATTCCAATTGTATTAAGCCAGGGGAGGAATTTGAATAAGCTTTTAGTTTTTTTTGTAATATTGATATTGCTATTTTGTGGTAATAAAATATGTAAAATTAGTCCTATAATATTTATAAAATTTTGTTGGTTCAAATCATTTGCTTTCAATGTTTTTTTTTATTAGATATTTTTTTATTATCAATGCTGAGTCACAGTGTTGGTAGCAAAAAAAAATCTGATAAAAATGTAGAACCAACTAAGGCTTATATCTTAAAACTAGGAAGAAATTAATATGACACTGCATTTACAAAGCATGGAATGAGAATTCTGTGATGTTGATACTGAGAAGACATGTACTACATATTTATTTATTCGGTTATCTTAACTTTATTGTAAATCTTATTTTACATGTATTTTTTTATCATTTATCTTTTTGCAATTTGTTTTTACTGTGAAGTTAAAAACAATTCTGTTATAAGTAACTTTATAACCTGTATTATACATTTATAATACTAACTGTTATCTTCAACATTCTGTGTTTCGGTATATAGGCTAGCTCAATATCAACCATCAGTCATGTTCAATGACTATGTAAATAACTCTCCATCAATAATAGTGTAAATATCCCACCATCAATAACACATACAAGTTATAAAGTTCTCTCATTGAACAACTTTATTGGTTTGATGACCTGGCCAAGCTTGAATAAATGGATAGACTACAAGTACATAGGCCTATTGACTCAGTTACTAATTTTTACATCACCAATGAAGGTATAAGGAAAATAGAGTATTTATGTTTTCATAATTATCTTACTTTTATAACAGACGGCTAAATACATATATCAATGCATCTAATTGTGTTTATTTGTTCAGTCCTGGCAGCTAAAAATACTGCACAAAACTAAAATGTTTCCACCTTATTACATGTAGTTCCTTAAATCTCCATAAATGGATTGATGATACAATTCCATAATATGTCTGATCCTGGATTCCTTTCATTCAGATCTGTTACATGTATTTTAACAATTGTTTTTTGCATTGACAGGTGAGAGGCGCAGCTCCAATGGTTAACACTAAAGCACCACCAACGTATATGCATCTACATCTCAAGCTGAAAAAATTACAGGTAAACAAATTGTGAGGTCATATTTGCTCCAATGTTTTAAATTGTCAATTTTGAGAGAATTTATATTTATGACAGTCCCTTCATAATCTATTTTATTTTTGAAAATTTGAAGAATAATATCTCATTCTGACTTTTCAGGACATTTTTTCATCTCAATTAAAGGAGACCATATATGATTTTATTATATACATATTGCAGTGTCATGAGTGTGTAGGATCTAAGTTTTATTTTGATAAACATGACTTTTGTTTTTGTGATAAATAGAGGATTTGAACATACAGTAAAACCCATTAGTGACCACCTGTGTATAAAGACCCCCTGGTCACAAATACTGTTTTTGCTGTCCCCAATAGAATGTTATTTTCTGTCCCCAATAGTACCATTTGTGTACAAAGCAACCTCTATATAAAGACCACCTTCCTATCAAGACCAATTTTCTTGTGTCCCAAAGGAGGTTGTGATATACAAGTTTCACTGTAACTACATTTACATTTTACTGCAAGGATTTTATTACTGTAAAGTTAAGTTTATACATTATACCTTGTATATAGTGAATTTGCGAATTGTCTAAAACTGTACAACCATAACTCTTTTTCACTAGAGAGTATTATGTCTCATTAGTGAAAGGCATTTTAAAGCTGTTGAATGATATTTTGAGTTAAAAAGATATTTTATGATCGAGAAAAAAAAAGAATTAAAAGAACTTATGTTAAAACAGCTAATATTCCCATCAAATATTCTGAAACAGTTTTATCAGTTTTTGCAGTTGTGATAAATAATGCATAAACAAATGACAAACATGTACTCTTTTGAAGTATATAAATGTGGTTTAAAACTCCAGGGATTTCCAGTACGGTAACTACATCAATTTTCAAAGGTAGACTTACTAATATATTGTAGAATCATTTGTCAGAATTATATTGATGAAAGTCAAAAACCTTTGCGAACATGCATATATATTTGCTCTAAATTATCAACAGACTGTGAATATTTATATGTCCCACTCCAAAGTCACAAAGTGACCACAAATTTTATTAAATTAAATTTCTCAAAATTTATTTTCACACATTTGTATTTAAAATCACAACTAGTTGATAATGAAGACCTGAGTACAGTTGTACCTTTGATTTGTTTTTATTGTTAATTAACATCCCTTCAAAAGTTTGTCACTTATATAATGATGTTACCTGGTTCAGATGTAGTGTCACAGATTTTGACTTGTGCTATGGACTAAAGTCATTACAACAATTCTTTATCATGGATATAAGTTATTACAGAATTTCTTTATCATGGACTCAAGTCATTACAGTAGTTCTTTAGCATGGACTCAAGTCATTACAGTAGTTCTTTATCATGGACTTAAGTTATTACAGTAGTTCTTTATCATGGACTTAAGTTATTACAGTAGTTCTTTATCATGGACTCAAGTCATTACAGTAGTTCTTTAGCATGGACTCAAGTCATTACAGCAGTTCTTTATCATGGACTTCAGTCATTACAGTAGTTTTTTATCATAGGCTAAAGTCATTACAGTAGTTCTTTATCATGGACTCAAGTCATTACAGTAGTTCTTTATCATGGAGTTAAGTTATTACAGTAGTTCTTTATCATGGACTTAAGTTATTACAGTAGTTTTTTATCATAGGCTAAAGTCATTACAGTAGTTCTTTACTTCAATCATGGACTCAAGTCATTACAGTAGTTCTTTATCATGGACTTAAGTTATTACAGCAGTTTTTTATCATAGGCTAAAGTCATTACAGTAGTTCTTTATCATGGACTCAAGTCATTACAGTAGTTCTTTATCATGGAGTTAAGTTATTACAGTAGTTTTTTATCATGGACTTAAGTTATTACAGCAGTTTTTTATCATAGGCTAAAATCATTACAGTAGTTCTTTATCATATACTTATGCCATTACAGCAGTTTTTTTATCATGGACTTATGTCATTACAGTAGTTCTTTATCATGGACTCAAGTCATTACAGCAGTTCTTTATCATGGACTTAAGTCATTACAGTAGTTCTTTATCATGGACTTAAGTCATTACAGTAGTTCTTTGTCATGAACTTAAGTCATTACAACAGTTTTTTATCATAGGCTTAAGTTATTACAGCAGTTCCTTATCATGAACTTAAGTCATTACAGTAGTTCTTTATCATGAACTTAAGTCATTACAGCAGTTCTTTATCATGAACTTAAGTCATTACAGCAGTTATTTATCATGAACTTAAGTCATTACAGCAGTTCTTTATCATGGACTTAAGTCATTACAGCAGTTCTTTATCGTGGACTTAAGTCATTACAGCAGTTCTTTATCATGGACTTGCATCATTACAGCAGTGTCTTATCGTGGATTTCAGTCAATGCAGCAGTTCTTTATCTGGGACTTAAAGCTGAACTAGGATCATAAAAAGCTTTTAAACTTTGAAAAGAAAAATGTGTGTTGAAAAAAAATGATTTGAAACATTCCCACTTCATCTCCCCATACAGCAGACATTTTTGTAATTGTTTCTCCAGAAAATCAAGTCCCACATCAGGTTTAAAAGGCTGATTACCCGGTAGTTATAACGGTTGTCATTGTATATCTGTACCTGCAACATGAAACGTGCAAAGTCCCAGAGGCTGAATAAAACTCACGGACTTAGTCTTACCTGTACTTTTCAATGAAAATAAACATCTGTGCCTCGAGTGAACTGCAACGTACATGTACAATCAGCAACAAACAGAGAATGAATATTTCATACATAATAAATCCAAAATTTATTCCATAACACTAGATATAAAGCACCTTACAAAACAAACCAATATGCTTCCTACTGTCATTCGGCTACTGAGCAATGATTAAACTTCTGTTTTTTCGGAACACTTCTCTGTTTACCAAACAAAAAAACATGGCTCAATGGCAGTTAGAAGCAGACCGCTTTGTTTTTGTTTGGAAGGTGCTTGATATTTACTGCAACGGAATAAATATTAGATTTATTATGGATGAAATGTTAATTTTCTGTTTGTTGCTATTCGTACGTTGCAGAAATGAAAACTTCACTTCAGAAACAGATGGTTTTCGTTGAAAAGAACAGGTAAGACTAAGTCTGTGAGTCTGTTTTTCTTTTGTTAACACATTGGTAAAATTTAGAAATGTGCATTAAATTGCATTTGTTCTCCTAAAATGTATTGTGCTTAATCTGTTGTTTTTGTTTGTTTGTTTGATTGTTTTTTCATTATAGGATGATAAATTTTTAGACTGAGGGTGGACGCTAAACATAATAAATAGAATGGTCAATTTTCTGGCATCATTCTCACATCAGAAAAGTCTAAAGGCGATTTTAATTGCCCTGAGCGAGATTCGAACCCACATTTTTAATATGAGATGTTGTGACCATCAATCGAAGATATAAATCACTGAGCCATAGCGTAATTTCATAATTGAAAATTCACTTGATATTTTTATGCCAGAAACTTATTATTCATATTTCCCTCACTGTGCACTTCTCTAATTCCATAGAAAATTGACCCAGAACCTGGGTAATTTTTCTACAGGTATGGGTAAATTTTCTACAAGTGCCTGGATATGATTTTTACGTAGAATATTGACCCTGGGTAATTTTTCTATGCGTGTCGCTTTTCTACCTTTCACCGGTTGCAGGTCAGATTCCTGTCCTTCCGATGAGACAGTAAAAACCAAGGTCCCATGTCACAGTAGGTGGTGGCACATTAAAGAACTCTCACTGCTCAATGGTCGTATGTGCCGGACATAGGCTAAAACTTAAAGCCCTTCACCGGCATTTTGTGACGTCTCCATATGAATGAAAGATTTTAGAATGAGACATTAAACAACAACTTCAATAAACAGCAATATGTTCGGCTTTATATATTGTTGATACACACTGCTTTGACACCACAAACTTAATGTGTTTTTGTGCATATATTATAACACAGAAGTCTTGTTGTATTTCTGAAAAATAATTAACAGATTTATTTAGGCCTGGATTCTAATACGCATCTAGACAAATTTCCTGAATCTGCTGATCGGGATCGAAATATGGTGAACCACGTAAAAGCCTGCGTTCTGTTAGCCAATCATGGTCACTCGAGTGCTTACTTCGCTGTTTTAAGTTTTTGGAACATTGTACGTCTGCAATCTAAAATCCTTAAAATGCAAAAAGTCAAATATTTAAAACAATTTTGGATATTTGATATTTTAGGTTTTTATTAAAAAATCTAAAAATCTAAAATTTCAAAATGGTTTTAGATATTTGATAATAGGATTTTGGTCAAAAATATAAAAAAAATCTAAAATTCCAAAATGTTTTTGATTTTTGAATTGTTATGTGTTACACTAGCCTAATCCTTATGATTTAATAAAAAGTGGAAAAAGATCAAACCTTTAAGTTCAGTTTTAAATTCTTGCAACGATATTTAAAAAATACAACACAAACAATTGATGATGAAGCGCAATGATATATTGAACAGCTACACTTGTTGTCCTAGCAATGGCTGATGTAGTTCCTCGTGTGAAGCAAAGTAGATTACACAGATTTCCAGTTGAATGAGGTGTTTAACAAAAAATTTGATTATTCTGAAATGGCCTTTCTTAGTAATTGGGATTGAAAAATCCAAATGCTACATATTTTAAACATGTCTTGGGTATTGCTATGTAGTGAGAGTTAAACTTAACCCCCCCCACCCACCCCCCACCCCCACCCCCTTGGCACACTGACTGCTCTCTTACAATGTGTAAACTTAATCATCTTTTAACATGTATTTTCTCATACTCTGAAAACATACTTTATAACATGTATGTGAAAATTTGATCACCAAAGTATTGAACATTGTATACCAACCAGAAACCAACACTTTTGGTTATTGATTGCAATGTAAATTTATGATCGTATGTTGTTGAGCTTTCTCCTCTATGTTGAAGTGTTGTCTACATTAGATTAAACTTACATTCTCATATATCACAGGAAATAATAGAATTCCCTGCCAATTTCACAATGACTTATGCATTCAGGTATATGAAACTGTATCGATCAAACTAATATTACCATTTTATTAGCTCAGAAATTCTCACTGTAGGTCATCAATTTCACGTAAATGATATACAACATGTCGGCCTTACTATTTTATGTCCTTCTAAAGCTGCTTGCTTATCTTTGATCTTGTGAACTACACTGCAGAAACTTAATGGTAAATTCACAAAATATATTAGTTTCTGCCTGAATGAAAATTGAAAAGGGTTTATAACTGATCCTTTTATCAATATTTCTGCAGTAAAATGTAAATTTCACAAGAGATGTATGTTCTCTGTATGTAAATGCATTTGATGTTTCTGGCAAAGAGTATTTATGTCTGAAAGAGTGACTATTTTATTGTCTAATCTAGTACAAGGGAATGTAGCACATGGATATCATTGGCTATTTTAAGTGTAAATATTTTAATAGAAATAAATGTTTATGACTTCATTGGGTATACAACTGGAGCAACTTTGATTGTTGATACTGGGATGGGGTGAGAAGTTCAGAATCTGCTATATTTCTGCTGGCTCTCGACACCATATACCAGTATGTGTTGCCTGTTGGTCAGCCTGAGTGAAGAAGTTAATTAATCATTAAGGTTTCCTGATGGATGTCTTCCTGATATAACACTATTGTCAATTAGGACATGGACAATTGGAATAAATTTTTGAATTCATACATTTAATTTCAATCCTAATTGTCATATGTATAATGCAGAGTATATTTCAATGTATTATGGCCAAACTCTTATTATTCATATGGTAAATTAAACCTATTAATTGTCTTATTTTAAATTTTTTAACAAAAATTGAAAAATGGTCAGAGCACAGCCCTAACCCTCTATTTCAATTTTAAATTAGATTTTGAAATGATTCATATTAGATCTAATACAAATTTATGATCTTAATTTTCATCTGTATAAAGAGTCAGTTTATTTGGCTAGAAAATGAATGATATAAACTTTAAGTGATCAGTAAATGTGACTTTGCAATAAATTCTAAATAAAGTAAAGAAAAAAAGTAATTGTTCACATTAAAAATTAAATGTTTGGTTTCAACAACAAACATTTCAGATTTACCTGTGTTGGTCTCACCTGGAGTCTATATACACAAACTTTGTTTTGTGTCACACACTTAATGTATTTAAAACTACAATAATTGTGTCGGTTCTCAAAACAATAGGAACCTTTATTTTGGATAAAATTTACCAAATCTCCACTCCTAAATGATAAAGTCTCTTTCTACAATGTACCTGTATACATGTACCGTACACATGTAATGGATGCCCTTGTGATACAGATCTTTGTAATACCTGTTGCTTATTAAATCGACAGTATTGAATCGAGATAGGATTCTTAGCATGTTTAAATAAATATACATAAGACCCCATTCATACATGAACAGTCTTTATATTATCTGTATAGAAAATCTCAGTGGGTTGGTTCAATAAGATACAGCACTGATAAATCCGAGTCTCTTGCCACCTACTCCTGGGCCTTAGAATTTTTTCATCTAGTTTAGCATGACATACCTGTCGTTAAAAAGTAGAATTCAATCCAATTCTTGGTTTTTGATATACACTTTACATGTATAGGTCTTTTGTTGGTTTTTTAATTTTCATCAGTTAGTTACCCGTCGTGAAGGTGTTTAAATGACATGTAGTATGTACACTTTAAATGTACACACACTATGGTTTGTTCATTGCTCTGTTTGTCAGTGTAAATTCCTGTGTGCTGAACTAAGTGAATGTTATAAATAATCGTAAACTTTTCAGTTTGTGCAGTCATGGAGTAATTTTCCCTAGTGATTTGATTATCACTATTTATGTAAAGAAATGTACATTGCTAATGTTTTCAAGTGAAAGGCTTAAATTGATTTGAAATCAGATTCTGTACACTTGATTTTCCCCGCCTCAATATATTGACCAACATCCCAACTTTGACACAAAAATTTACCTGTACTGTAATCCACAGCCCTAGTTACCCCACTGGGTATTAATGTTCTTTAACAAATGAAAATGAGAGCGAAAGGTCATTATAACTTATAGGGAACGTTTGAAACACCAACACCCCCCACCAACACCACCACATGAACTCTGAATGCCTACATTTGTATCATATTTACGTTCTGACTTTTGGTAAATGAGCTATAAGTCTTTTTAAGTATTGAATGCTACAATCTAGTTTCATTCATATATATAATGTTAATTTTCATAATTGAAGATAATTCATTGACATTTTCATTTTCTCAGAATTGATATAATTGTTGTACCCATGTTTTAGGTCATTCTATCAGAACAATATGAAGAGAAATTCAAATTCTTAAGGAAAAAATGGATACCTTTACTTGTATATACTAGTAGTACGTACATGTATTAGCTGTCACAACCATCAAAATTACAGTATAACACAAATCTAAGAATGTTTTTAAAACCTGAATTTTTACTTACTAGCAAAATCAAATACATTCTCATATTTGAGAATATTATAACTTTTTATTGCCCAACTTTAAAAATATTCTTTATTTCTATAGACCCTTTAGCAGTAACTGCAGTCCTGTAACTTTGTCAGTCTTTGGTTGGCAAAATGATATAGATTCCCGGAAAATGACGTCAAGAAACAATCAGTTACTATAATGACGTCTGTTTTTCCGGGTATCTGTACTATTTAGCCAACCAAAGTCACAGGAATGCAGTTACTGCTAAAGGGTCTATAACATAGGCCCATTTACCCATAATTCTAAGGTGTGAGAAGACTCTTAACTTGGCCTGCTCAGGAATTTGGATTTCATTATCTGTTTAAGTAAATTCTCAGACCAGAGTAAAACATTTGTACTCAAGTTTTGAGCAAGTTGGTGTTGGCCACAGGAACTTGCATAATCTCCCGAGAAATCAACAAATAAATTGACAAACTATTATATGTCCTGAATTACAGCTTGAAGAAGAAAGATTAGCAACTATAGAAAGAGACAATAGAATCTTATTAGAGAAGATGTCATGTATAATGAGAACACGAGGCAGAGTAGATAATAGAAACAACTACGAATATAAAAGGTATGTACATGTATTCCACACTTTCATCTTCAAGGGAGAAATTATTTTACCTCAAACAGGATCAGTGAGAAGTAAATGTATCATAAATAATGATGTCCATTAAATTATCATATTAATTCTTAATTTGCCCGAGTATTTTAAGAGACAAAACTAATCTCGTTTAGCAATATCTGGGCCAGAGTTGGCTATGAAAAGGGGACATTTAATTCCCCAATTTGATAAGCAGTGCTATTCGTTCTTAAATTGTTATGCATGAGAATAATCACAATATTTGTTATTTTATAGGCCTTTTTCTGTAGATTCCATGTGCCGATATGCGACCCCATTCCCAATACAGAATACAAACATGTGTTTTCCTAATTATATAAAAAATATTTCAAATTTGGTACATGCACAAACGACAACCATAACGAAAAATGGATTAGGGGGAAGCAGGGGAAATTCATTCAAAACAGATTTTAATCTGTTACATTTAGATAAAATTGCGTCCAAATGATTTTCCCCATCTAAACACAAATTCACATATTCACAATTGTGTCACCAATGTGATTTTCCCAAAATTGACTGAAAAGGCCTGTTTTATTTAGCTGGTACATAGTACATGCATCAGATTGCATATATATTATGGAAAAATATGTTTGTAATGTGATTCATGACATTTACATCAGAACATTCAATACATAGAAATATATTAAACTAAATGGAAACATTTCCATCAAAGGCCTTATATCACTCATTATCTATTGTTATTGGAGAATGATTATAAATCAAGACCAATGATGGATGCAAATGTCAGACTAATGGCTTACAAATCAATTTTATGTCTCCGTGTTTAAACACTGAAGTCAAGATTTGAATTCTATGTTAACAAATTCCCTGATTGTGTCAACTACTGCTTCTGTGTATTAATGTTTTTATTGTATCATATCCATTAAAAGATCCTAACTGCTATATATTTAAATAAAACATTTAAACTTGTGGTGTGCATATAATCTTTTTATGGAAGATTGTCATTTTTGACATATCAGTACCGGTTAGTCTAAAATGATTTATGGTAATGATTTTGGACCAAGTTGGGTTTATCAATTAGAAACTACCAATCTAATATGTGGAATTTATGATTCAATAAAAAATATGCATTTATGTTGACATACTGTATAGTTCAACTATGAAATATTTTCTTTGTATAATCTTTTATTCCCTGTATATGCATGTACATGTTTGTTGTTATGTTGTTGTTGTTATGTTGTTGTTGTTATAGATTTTTATCAGTACATGTATACAGTTAGACCGTAACAGACATTCAGGGTATTGTTACATGTGATGTATGAAACGGTATACACTTTCAGTAAGTTAGACTGCATGGACCATCAGTATGTATCATATTGATTATACAATGTATCTTCATACGCAATTCTAAATATTTTATGAGACTTGTATTATGTTAGTGTTCTGTAATGAGCTTCAGTCTAAGATATAGAACTTAATTCAGATACACCAGTTTCCTGAATTATCAAAACACAGATTTTTTTCATCCTAAAGGTTGGCTCAAACATTAGACTTGCATCTGTGTGATCTTACTGGACATTTTCATACTTCAACTGTTGATAACATTGTACATTAGTGTTATATGATAACAATTTAATAACTGAAAACTGTTGTTGAAACCAACATGTACATGTAGGACAAACAATAAGCTACATTTTTAATTGTCAGTTTAAGTGGAGGGAAACTATGTTATTCAGGATTATCTCCCTTTAATCTTCAGTAGAATTTTAATTAGAAATTATTTGTTTGGTCTGTCTCATTCGACATGTTGCCTTAAAAATTTGTTAGTTTGTTGGAATATATATTTTTTAATTTTATCATATGAGTGAAAAAACAGTAAAATAAATGTGGTAAAGTTGCTTATTCATTTATTTGTTTGTTTGTAAGTTAATCAAGAAATATAAAACAAAATCTTTTTCTTATTTTTGGCCTTATGTATCAGAGATGTTCAAATGTATCAAAGGTTAAGGTAGTTCTTGCCTAGATTCAGTAGGAGTTGTTAACAAATTGTATGTTTCAGTGAGTTGTGTTGACTAATGATAGGGTTTTTGTTTCTGTAGTATACTTTAGGGTCACAGTTTCCAGCATCTCTGATCATAATGAAATATGCAAACAGGGTAAAATAGATAAGTTAAAAGCTATGCCATGAACAATGTAATAAATGAATTACCTCCGTTGATTCTTCTTGGGTTTGGATAATTGTTAAGGATATTCTCCTTACCTAAGATGAAGGACTAATTGTAGTCAATCCAAGTTTCAGTTATATGGTAGTACAGTGACCACACTTATAAGGAATGATGTACATTCCAGTGCATGTAATGATAGAAATATTTTAATGATGAACAAGATCAAAAAAATAAATGATTTGTAATATTGGTGCTCTGTGAGTTTCCGCAAGTGTCAAATCAATTGGTGAGATGATTTGGAATATCATTGCTCTATGAGTTTCCGCAGGCATCAAATCAGTTGGTGAGATGATTTGGAATATCAGTGCCCTATGAGTTTCCGCAGGCGTCAAATCAATTGGTGAGATGATTTGGGATATAAATGCACTATGATCAGTTTCTACAGGCGTCAAATCAATTGGTGAGATGATTTGGGATATAAATGCACTATGATCAGTTTCTACAGGCGTCAAATCAATTGGTGAGATGATTTGGGATATAAATGCACTATGATCAGTTTCTACAGGCGTCAAATCAATTGGTGAGATGATTTGGGATATAAATGCACTATGATCAGTTTCTACAGGCATCAAGTCAATTTGTAATGTTAGCTATGTTATTACATTTGTATCTTTAGTAGCAGTATTGTAAGTAGTAGTAAATGTCTTGATAACTTTTTGTTTTTGTCACTTCATAGCTTAAACAAAGAAAAGAGACAGCGGGAGTTGCTACGAGTAACAAAGGAAAATCAAGCAATTTTACAACGTATTACATTGCGCCAGCCTGAGTACAGTGCTAAAAAATGGCAGGGTAATTGGGATGAGAATCAAAAGTATATGGGCAATATTTCTCATTATCCCCAAGACTGGTGGCTGTACAAGGTAGGAATTTAATTCAAAACCTGTTAAAAGTGTTTTTTCACAGATTACCGTAAAACTAAAATTTTTAGTTACTGTGTACCTTGAATTTTTTCACCCCTGTTTATTTTTTGACATTTTTGCCCTTAGTTGAGAAGGCAAATAAAAAACAAAGGCAAAATTTTCAAGCTAATTGCGTGAAGCATAGGTACTCATTCCATCCATCAGACTGGTGATTTAGGTCAAATTTAAGATGAAGTAAATATGTTTTCTGACGTAAAAGGGCGAAATTATAACCTGGGACAAAAATTTCCACATATAAATTATTACCTGTGAGCTGAACATGATCACATGAAATTATATAAATAAGAAGCCTGTCATTCTAGATGTGTTTAGCTTGTGTAAGATCTGGGTATTCACTCATAGGTCCTAATTTGAGATAGTACAGTCAAACTTGCATAAAGTGCCACCTCTGTATAAAGTGCACCTGCCCTGAAAAGCCATTCAAACATAATTTTTGTTATGGTTAGCTAATTTTTTTTCAGAAATTTTCTTTGTCTGTTTTACGACTTAGATTGATGTACAATAACAAAAAAAAGATATACACAGGCATACAAATTTTTAAATTCCTATATATTTTTGGAAAATATTGAGATATTATTTTGTGAAAATAAAGGCCAAGTCCAATGTGGAATGAATTTATAAAGAGTAAGGTTGATGAATATTTAAAGAGTGGAATTAATCAATTGCAAGTGAATAATTGACAAACCAAACTGGGTTTCTCAAGCAATTTTCACAAAATATTTAGGAATTTAAGAACTTTTATGCCTGTGTATATCTCTTTTTTGTTATCTTAAATAAATCTAAGAAGTAACAAAAGGAAAGAAATGTTTTTGGAAAACCCCAGCAAATGCCCATTTAATGAAATGTGCTGTCATACATATATTTATATTTATTTTATGTAAAACAGAAATTGTTGATATGATATTTTACACATATGTATGCAATCCATGCAGGGCAGGATCCAGAAAATTGATAGATTAATTTTTTTTTTTACTTTTGAGAGTGTTTATAGGGGTGATCCTAATTAAAACACCATAAATTTTGTATATATATATATAGCCCATTGGACATCTGTCTAGTTTTATCCATTAATTAATAATATTCATTTAAGGGATGTATTGTTTTTTGTCATTCCAATTAACTCACCTACCTGTTTCTATAATTCAGGAATCAACAGAAGTTAAAAACAAAAAGTCAAAGGAGAAAAAATCAGCAGGTAAAGGAGAAAAAGAAGCGAAGAAACCAAAGAGTCCAAAAAAGGAAAAAGAGTCTACTGAAAGCCCTGTTGAAGAAGACGATAATAATGAAAGTAAAGAAGAAAAAGAAGAAACAGGCGTTAAACAGTAGATGCATTGTTCACAGAGTTGTCATCTTTAAAACTTTACCATCATCCATCAACTGTCACTCAGAACAAATTGACAGTAAAGTATATAAATAACAATTTTCGCCTGAGAAAATTCATATGATGATAGATCAAGAGAAGGATTTAGACAGTGTGAAAGACTCTCTTGTGGAGAGAAAAAATTAGATAAGCATATCAAATATACTTAATATTTTCATAAATTTTTGACAGAGGTTTTACTTTTTTTATTGGACGGATTTCTTAATTGACATTTATCTAAGACTTTGGTTTTTACAAAATAATCATCCTTTTTGGCATGGACATTTTACGAGCACATCATGGATTTCTGAAAGCATGCACAAATGATTTTATTTTCACTTTGTTGGTGATCATATAATTCAGCTCAGCCAAATGCGAACAGGTATTTTATTTACCTCCAAGTGGATTTGTTTGGATGAATGTATATGTAAGCTTGGACAAAGTGTATGTTATTATAACTGTTAGATTTATTTTATATTGGCCTTGTACCAAGTTCCAAGTTTAAATATGTTAGGGTTGCCCTGTGATATACTTACATTCTCGGGTAAAACTGTCTGTCAGTATATATATATATATATATATATATATATATATATATATATATATATATATATATATATATATATATATATATATATATATATATATATATAGTTTAGATATATATATAGATATCTTTGTTATTTTGTCAAAGTTAGAATACAACTTAATCTCAAAAAATTTTAAAACTGGATGATATATGTCAGTAAACTAATAATTTTCAAGGAAACTATTTCAGGTGTATGTTTTTTATGTAAATGAAATTTGACTGACCTTCTTCTTATACAAACATACATAAATATGTATATGCATTATATATTTTAACTGCTGAAAATCACAAGAAAATCACTGCTGTTATTAAAAGTTTAATTGATGTTGTTGTTGACTTGTACACAATACACCTGTTGTTTTTAATGATAAACATTAGTCTTACAAAGAAATGAGAAAAAATTGTATAATTATTGATTCACAAACTCTCATAATTCAAATGTTCTTGAGAAAGCAGTCATAAAATAAATGTTTGCTTTGAAAGCAGACTTTGTGATGCAAATGTCTTTTGATGGCCTGAATTTATGGTCTATAGTGTTGCCTTTATCAAGGAAAAAATATTCTGTTTTTAGTCAGTACTAGTATATTGATAGAATGCTCCTAAAGGGTAAACAATTGTCGCATAATTGATTTTTTCTGTTGTATGTGTGTGAATTACAAATGATGAAGAGAGAAAGGTTCTTAACAATATTTTTGTAAGTAGCTGAAGGGATTCTATGTTGTGATATTATCTACCCAATACCAACCAGATGTGGCTGAAATATTTCTTAATAACTTGGGGTGAACATCTTTTGTACTTACTAAAATTAAACAAAATTTAAGTATTACTATATAAACATACTCCAAATGATATAATTTGAAGTACTGGCATAAGATAACTTTTTGTGTATATAATTTGCATAGAATACATGCTTGTATATCTTAGGTGTACTTTTAGGTTAATTACATCTAAATTCTGTACGGCTTCCAATCAAAATTGAATCTACAGTGTATTCCCTTTAATATAGTAATCTGTTTTATAGAGGCACAATCAAACATATTGTAAAGTATTAAGCATTAGTTTGGTCAACCTGTTTGATCAAAGTATATATAATGCTACCTATGAATTCAAATCTACAATGTTTCAAGGGCATAGATATAGAGTTTGTTAGAGTTGTAAAGCATGGAATCTGCATCAGTAGGAAAACCTAGAAAAAGTAAGATGATACTGAAAATTACAAGTTGGTAGATATGTTAATCATGCACGATATATCATTTGGATTAGAGATTCTAAATATCAGTGCAAAAATCAAATAAATTAGTACCAAATGAGGGGAGAGATGTGTGAAGGTCACTACAGTGTGTGGGTATTCATCAGTGTTGCTGAGGAAATCTTAAAGCTGACATTTGGTAAATGAATATCAACTGTAACAAACACTTTAACTTACCCATCATCTTAGAAACATGATATTTTCTGTCTTAGGTTCTTTTCAGACCCTATATAAGTATCAGTTTATGTTCTTTGTCATGTGGACAACCATTCCCTGACATATTTTGTTAATTATTTATCTTTACTGATATCTGTTTATATACTGTCTTGTGATATGTCAAATAAATTTACAAATTTTATCATCGTCTTTGTTTTGCAAAAAAAAAAAAAAGATTAATGAACCAGATTTATTGAACCATATGCATATGTCAGTTTTCATTGAATCTTTTGCAAAGAGTGAACAAATATATTTTGATATTACACATCAACGTAAACTACCGAGTACCTGCAAGTCTTCCTCCCTGTTTAATTTTGCCCTTTTACAACAACAACAAAATAATTCACCAATTCTTGAATCGCCATGGTCTTATTGATGGCATATATGACCATTTTAAATTTGATTTATCAACTAAGGACGAAAATGGCAAAACATAAATGGGAGCGAAAATTTGCAGGTAAACAGTGCACTTGGTAATAGCTGGAGGGTCGTACTAAGTAATAGCTAGAGGATCATACTTAGTAATAGCTGTGAGGATAAGATTTAGTAATAGCTTGTGGATCATACCAAGTAATAGCTGAAAAATCATACTTAGTAATAGCTGGAGGATTGTACTTAGTAATAGCTGGAGGATCATACTTAGTAATAGCTGGAGGATTGTACTTCGTAATAGCTGGAGGATCATATTTAGTCATAGCTGGAGGATCATACTTTATAATAGTTAGAGGATCATACTTAGTAATAGCTGTGAAGATAAGATTTAGTAATAGCTGGAGGATCATACTTAGTAATAGCAAGAGGATCATACTTAGTAATAGCTGTGAGGATAAGATAAAGTAATAGTTGGAGAATCATACCTACTAAGAGCTGGAAGATCATACTTAGTAATAGCTGGTGGATCACACCTTGTGATTGCTGGAGGATCATACTTAGTAATATCTGGAGGATCATATTTAGTCATAGCTGGAGGGTCATACTTAGTAATAGCTGGAGGATCATACTTAGTAATAGCTGGAGGATCGTACTTATTAAAAGCTGGAGGATCATATTTAGTAATAGCTGGAGGATCGTACTTATTATATTTAGTAATAGCTGGAGGATCATATTTAGTAATAGCTGGAGGATCATACTTAGTAATAGCTGGAGGATCATACTTAGTAATAGCTGTGAGGATCATACTTAGTAATAGCTGTGAGGATCATACTTAGTAATAGCTGTGAGGATAAGATTTAGTAATAGCTGGAGGATCATATTTAGTAATAGCTGGAGGATCATACTTAGTAATAGCTGGAGGATCATACTTAGTAATAGCTGTGAGGATCATACTTAGTAATAGCTGTGAGGATCATACTTAGTAATAGCTGTGAGGATAAGATTTAGTGATAGCTGGAGGATCATATTTAGTAATAGCTGGAGGATCATATTTAGTAATAGCTGGAGGATCATATTTAGTAATAGCTGGAACGATGATAAAATTTTCATGGAGACAAGAAAGTTCTCCGACAACGTCAGGGTAACAAAAAATTGACTTGTGTCTTATCATGAATTTGATAAAATGATTAAGTTATCAACTTCTTCGTTTAAGAACATCACTGGTAGACTTTATCCACTCTGAAACGGTGTCAAGTTCAACATAATATTTCTTGATTCATCGAAGTGAACAGATATGTGGTCGACAAAAAAATATTAGCATTCGAAAGTTATCGGTATTGATTTTTTTATATATACTAAGTTTCCATTCTAAGAAAAAATTATGTCATGTAGTAGATTATGTTCATAATTCTCATTTAGGACATTGTCTGAAATTGTTGACTTTTATACTGAATATTCATCATTCCTTAATCCACATTACCAAAAGCTAAGATAGTGATCTTTTTACGCTGGTTACTCTTAGACCGATTTGAAATATATTTAGGTTATTTTTTGGCCTTGTATGATACCACATTTTGTTTCGAAACTACATCTATTTTAACATTGATGCTCAGCTGATGAAATCTTATTTACAGGAACGATTGTCTTGAGTATTTGCTATTTAACTTTTCTTTGCCACACTATATAACTTTGATATTATGTTGATAATGTTTGCCCCATCAAACAGGAAAAGGGAATACCTATTAATCCTTTCAACCCTACAGACCAATGTAGACTGGTCTTATACTATAGAAACGAGCATACAATTTAGGGGTGAAAGGGTTAAACAACATCTGGTGGCGAATTAAGGTCATTAATAACTCTGATTAGCTCATCAGATGGTATCTTTGTGACAGAAACGATTGTCCCCAGTAGCCCCCTTTCTTAACATTAAATTCATAATCAAAGCAATGGGTTGTTGTTGCTGCTAGAGAAATGTCCGACTCCCAAAGGGTTTACAAAATACCCAGCAGCCGGTATTCTATATATAAGTGATCTTTCGCTCAGGTAGTTCCATTGTTTAGAAATTCTGAACATCTCCAAAACTAAGAGGTATATTTCACAGCGATCACTTTTTGATGGTTTAGACACGACATTGTATAAGAATAAGTGCCCTTCAGTCACTGTAGTAATTTTGTTGTATCAGCGATATATAAAGCCTAACATGAAAGACTATTTATGTCACTGGTTGTATGAACACAACTAAGGTTTATATTGGTAACTGTCTCAATACAGAAGGTATACAATAACAATGGTAACCCTAGACAAGAAGTACATCATTACATTTCAGTGGTGAAGCCAAACTGGTAATTTATCATTGCAGTTCATTGGAAGACCTATCATTATGATTCAATGGTAAAGCTAGACTTGTAATCTATCATTACAATTTTGGCAATGCTAGACAGGAAGTCTATGATTATAGTTCACTGGTGATGCTCAATTTGTTGTCTTTTAATTATATTATCTTATTAGACAAACAAATATAATTATCACTAGAGAAAGAAATCACATGGGTGTATGGTCGAATTGTGAAGTGCATTGTATATCAAATGTCAAGGTAAAAAATGAAGAACATAGTAGACTTATGTTATGTTCCATTACCAAACTCACCAAATGGAGATAAAAGCATCAAATTACAATTAAACAAGTTTTTTTGACGCTGACAGATACTGTGTCAACTGTATTTGCTTCTCAATCATAAAAAAATGAGCAATGAATAACGACTCTCTCTGAAAACCAATAATAATGACTTTAATAGCAAGTTGTCTAGCTATTGTGTCTCCAGAAAATTGATCTAGATATCATTCTAATGATTCCAAATGATATGTGGCATCCAACAACACTGTTTCTCAAGGCGTGTGGTCCAACATGACCATGGTTTTAAGATCTGTGATCTGTCTTTAAAATTGTTTCTCAACATGTGTTTACATCATATAACTATACCAACAACTACTTCTATACAACGCAAATGTATGCACTTATATTGATAATGTCATACACTAATTTATAAAAAAAAACTACCATTTAATAAAGTGTTTATGATAAACACTTATTTTAATTTATTATTCCATAGCATTTTAATACACATACGAATTGTTCTACATTGTTTGAACGAATCTAAATTTGTAACTTTTTGTAAATTCTATATCTAATTCTTCCATGTACATGTTTCACAAAAAAAAGTGCAAAAACAATTACAATAGAAATATTACAGCAAAGAAATTATCATATCATATGGTAACTTATCTATATCAAAAGTATAATTATCGTATAATATGGTAACTTATCTATATCAAAGGTATAATTATATCAAAGATGATAATGTAACATATTCTTGATCACTATTTTCTCTGACATCATTTATTTACATTTCAACTTTAAAACAGATACATTTCAGACACATTGTGCATATTAAAGATTTGAAAAATACAATGTTCTTAGTCATTCCAACAACAGAAACGCTGTCTATAACAAGTTCTAAAAAGATAAAACCTTTTATGATTATATAAAATGTATATGTATTGCAATAAACCATTTAGATAAAAGGGATAAACAGAAACTCCCTCTTATAATTAATTTCACAATCAAATTTTCTTTTTACAGTTTAAATATACTAAAATTAATTGTATGAATTTCTTAAAATTTTCTTCTGGGATTCTTACATTACAATAATCATGTCAATAGTGTATATATTTTTATATGTAAAAGACACTTACAAAATTTCTATAAAGAGTAAAAACAATATGTATCGAGAGATCTTTCTAAATCTTTTTGCCTCAAAAATTGAAAAATTTTTCCTTTTCGAATCATTTGTAAAACAACTTTACAATTTTTTTGTATTTTCTATAGATGTAATTCAGTTTGAAGATGACCAGGAAAACATTTAAAACTATTATTTAGGGTCAGATATTATATGTTTTGTCCACAGCCAATATTACTGTGTAATATCGTACGCATGTTTAATAAGTTTGGTTTCCTTCATTCAGCGCTGTAAAAGATTCAAAACTCAATTGCTTGCATCATCATTACTTTACTTTCAATAATATCTTTCAACCATTTCTCACGGAACCTTGATTCTCCTGGTCTGGAAAAATAAAAAATGTACATCCATCAAACTGTAAGAATCATAGATGATAAGATTATATGCAATCTTTATGTTTCTCACAATCTTAAAAAATCTAACCTGTAAATCGGTATGAAAAGCTTGTCAGTTCTTGTTTCTACTTTTTTATTAATCTGTATATTGGTATCAGAAACCTATCAATTCTTGTTTCTACTTTTCTGTTAATTTGCATATTAGTATGGGGAACCTGTCAGATCTTGTCTCTACATGTACAGTTAAACTTGTATATAAAGACCGCTCAGAGAAATTACAAAAACGGTCTTTAAAGACAGGTGGTCTTTATATAAAGGGTCACATGAGATATGAAATCCAAGGTATCGGAGATGACTTTCATTATTTCCAACTACATATTTCTTCAATGGTTAGATATTTCATTTAGTAATTAAATGTATATTGTATTTATTTACTAAAGGGATTTTCCTAACTCCAGGGTCTGGAAAATATTCATTTTTTTTAAAAAATTCCAAACTGTGAATTTTTGCATCTTTTAGGGAAAATACAAGCCATTTTTGCATTGGGAAGGGTCCTGTAACCATACCAAAAATAGTCATAGAAAATCCCTGTAGCTAATACATGCATAACATGTAAATAATGAATAATAAAATAACAATGAAATAATTCAATGTTTTAAATAATTTAAATTAATTTATGATATAATTGAATTGTACATGTACATCAAGGATACGGCACATTATTAAAACTGAAACAAATATCTAAAATATGCTCAAAGTCGGTGGTCTGTGTTGTTAAGTCACACGAGTCAGAAGTGTAAGAATGTACAGAAAGATGAAGATAGTTGAATTTTATTTAATTATCATTTTATTAGACTTAATCCAATGCTACAATTTTACTCTTTGGATTGAGATGTTGACTTGGTAATCAAGTGATGTTCGATTAGTTACAGCATTCCAGAATACAAGAAAACAAATCATCAATCATTCAGCAATGATATTTAAATGCTCCTGTTTGTAAAACCACCTTGTCTAAATTTTTTTCTTTTAAAGTCTTAGTCTTTCGCTGATTAAGTAATCATCACCGGAAACTTTGGTCATAAATTGATGATCGAAAACAAAACATCAGTCAGTCAGCGATGATTGTTAGTTCCTGGTTGTAAAAACACCCTGTCGTAAAGCATGTCCGAGTGCCTAAATACTACCCGGGACATTCATTGACACCTCCAGGTGTGTTGTGACTGTCAAAGCATCGTGCATTGCCCCATGTTGTTGATTAAGTCTCGAATTGTCCCGCGAGAATTATCTACGAGTTATCTCCCTTCCAAGAGTAGTAAGTATATAAGCAGTCACTATACGCAAGTTGGACAACCATCGACGGACAAAATACAGCGGTCGCCGGTCGCGTAAGGCAGGTGGTCGCTATATAGGGGGCAAATATATAGTCATTTTCAAGGGGCAGTCCAAATACGGTCGTTACGGACAGGAAGTCGTTATATGAGGGGGGTCGCTAAGGCAAGTTTGACTGTACTTAGGAACTAATCTACTTCTGTAATAATCTGTATATTGTTATCAGAAACCTGTCAGTTTTTGTTCATACTTTTGTATTAATCTGTATATTGGTATAGCATTTGTTGGTATCAGAAACCTATCGGTTCTTGTTTGTTTTACTTATGCATCTATAAGTTGGTAACATTATCTATGTATTAATCTATTACATATTCTTAGACCTATTTTATTTTTCCATGTTTTGTTTATGAATAAACTGATTTGAGTAGTTATTTAAACTTACATACTCATCTCAAGGGTTTTCTTAATACTTACTTATGTACTAATCTGTGAGTCTCAAATATGTAGTAGACATCTACTGGATATGACTGTAAAATAGAAAAATAAAGTTACATTTGACAAGTTTTATGAACTAATCGGTTTCTATTACATGTATATGAATATAACGGAGAATTTCAATCTGAATGAATCAGTTTTATAAATGTTTGTTGGGTTAATTCTTAAATTGAACTTTTATGTAATACAATAACATCTAATAGATCAGACACAGTATCATATAAAAAATCAGGACCAAGAATTACTCTGTTCCTATTAATAGATCAGGGAAGTATGGTGTCAAAACAGGGAAAGAAATAACCCCAATTATGGCACAAAATTGGCCAGGAATAACTCCAGTTAATTGATTATATTGAGCATAAGTAAACACTAAGCCTGGAATAATGAGCCTATTACCAGATGTCTAACAGGTGGCTCTCAATATGCATCTTTGATGTCATTTGATTGTGACACCATAATCACACAAATATTTGTCAGCCATTTAGTTATGATGTCATAATGGAAAAATGTGCCAAAAGGTGTCATTTTTGGCTTTCTGCAAAAGGTCAATTCAATTAAAATGGATCAGGTACAGAATTGTGCAAGCTCAAGGCCATGAATAACACCAGCTAAGGACTAAAACAACAATTATTTCTCCATATCTGTGTTGCTTTCAGAATGAATTTTACATTTTATATACAGAAATGTGCAAATAGGGCTTCCAGTAATAATCAGGAAATATAAGAAGTATATGTCTAATATTTCTTAACATAAGGAAAGTATAGAAACAATATCACAAAGTGATAGAGGTTTATATGTCAAAATAGTATCTTATTCTATTATCTCCCTTATCTCCCTTTTTAGAGTTATCTCCCAATCAGAAACTTTTTGATGTTTTGCAAAATGTACAAATGTAGATAGCTAATAAATATGCATTTATGTCACTTTTTAGATTTCAAACAAAATTTTACCTCAAATCTTATCATCTGAATTTCATCAAAATTAAAAAAAGATTCAATCCACTTGCAATGTGGTTTACCAAACCTTTTTTTTTTTTTTTTCATTTCAGTGTATTACAATATAACATTATGTTCTACAATACAAATGTAATCTTAGGTAGCAACAACGTTTTATCTTTTTCTTATGGAGGTAACCCTGAAACGTATAAATGATAAAAAATGGATAACAAGAAACTAATAAGTCAAGAATGCAAACATTTTCATCAAAGTTAACGTAAACACAAAATCAACAACATCATTACAGTATTTCTCAAGTTTATGTATTTATTTATTATCTCTAAGTGATTCAATAGTATTCTATTACTGAGAAATATATGAATTTAATACCTCTGGTTTGATAGAAGATACAACAAAGGAAAAGTAGACACAGGCAGTGGCTCTAGGTATTGGCTTTCTTCTAGTTGGAATGCTCCATCTCACACGGAACCTGTAGCGGGTATCAAATTCATGTGGTTCATCACCTAGGAAATCTATACAGTACAACCAGCTGTCTTCATAGTCCCAGGTCTGAAATGCCATTAAAACATATCCGATTATTTCAACTATTGAATTTGTGCATTAAAGTGTATAAGGGGGTCACATCCATCAACATTTTGTCTTGTTCTGCCACACAAGTAGTCTAGAAATCTATCCTAATGCCATGTCACTTGTCCACAGATTAAATATGTATACATTAAAAATTATGGCAGTTTTTCACTTGTTTCCAATAATAAAAGTGACCCATAACTTTTTATCTTATCATCAATATATATTCGTGTATGTCTCAATCATCATTTCTGGATACCATTACAGCTTTTATGATGCTGCACCACACTGCAATGAAAACTGTAAGATGTACACCATATTACACGTTCAGATCTTGGTCTCTTCAATTTCTAAACTTATCTGTCAATTTGTTCTCATTGACGACAATGATTACCGTACAATAAAATCAAGGAAACAATTTAATAAAATTTCATAATATTTGAATGATAAAAAGTTCCAGAATATTACCTTGATAAATTCATTTAGTTTTGCTTCAGCCTTCTCGACAGAAAATTCATTAATTGTTAACCATTTTATATTTTTGACTTCAAAATTATCTTCTCGTATGAATGTTGACTGTCTTGAAATTTCTGATGCTTTCAGAGATTCAAAAGTTTTTTCTCTTTCTGTCAATGATAAATTTGTTCCCAGTCTTTTGATTGCTTTGTCTATGACCTCATCAACAAGTGTCCTTGCTTGATCAGCATAAACATCTTCTGTTGACATCTTGATCTGAGAGAAAAAGAAAATGACAGAGAATTCCTAAAGCATTATATAGCATAGTACATAAAAGTAATGAAAACCATAGGATAATGATAAAGTTATACTGAGTGCAGTCATCAAGTTGCGAAAAAAAAACTCCTAGATAACATGTGTACAAAGAGTAGAAAAGTGTCAAAACTGTCTGAAGCTGTACAATGTAGAACCAACCACTTTTCATAAAAATGCATTTAAATAAAATGTTTTGGAGATTTTTTTCTGGTCAAAATTTGTCAGACCTGCTATTCTTTCAAATATTTGATGTCATAATTAAATTTTTGCTTCTTTTTGCAGGGAAGATGTTACCTTTGTGAGATAAGATAGAATCCTTATGAATATGTTTTCCTGTATTTGCAAAACAAAAAGCTGTGTTTACTTTCAAGGCATTGCATTAATTCATATCATAGAGAGCACATTGGTCATGCCCAGGGTTTTCCCTGGGATTTTCAAATGAGGAGTCCATGGACTCCCACAACTACAAAATTAGGAGTCCATTTTGTAATTTAGGAGTCCATTTGCAGTCCACTTCAATTCGATCAGAATTAAACTGAATGTCAAATGTGCACTTTTGTTGATAATTACAGACATTCCTATAAACCTATAAACATGAAATTAAATTAAATATATTTGTTGTAACTATATTTGAAATCATATGGAAATTTTATATCCAAAATCTATAAACTGTAATACAATTACATGTTTTTAGAAATATAGATGCAAAGTTACTAAATACATGTAGCCTACTAATTGATGCCTCAAATTTATTTATTTGAAAATTATATCTACTTTATCCATTTCAAGTATTAAAGTACTTGATCATATGTAAGATTTACATAAACATTTGTGAAATAAATCATTTTATATAACCATCATTAGTACTTTCATTATTTTTTTAATTTCCATAATTCAAATGAAAGTCGGGTTTGGTATCCCTTCTTTAATTTATACTTCCGGAAGTACCCATAAAGTGATGATCGATGTTGTCTTGTTGATTCTAGATCTATATTAGAGGTAAAGATTTTCCTGTTTTATTGTAAATAAAATGATGAATTCAGTTTCTTGGTTTTCTTGTGGAATTGCACTAGAACATAAGAATTAAAAATGGACATAAAAAAGAAGCAAACTGGTAGAAATAGGTCGCATGCTTGGTTTATTTCCCAAACGATCTTGAAAGACATCAAGTATTTAACGCGTCCACTAGGACGCAATAGATCTTATTTTAGGCGTCATTTAGGATTTTTACGCGTAAATACGCAGAATTATTGCGTCAGGGAAAACCCTGGTCATGCCCAAAGCCAACTTATATAGTAAAACCCATATAACCTGGCGGGATGAAGTCTTAATTGTGAACCCTTTCTTGACCTAGGCAAGTTTAAATTTTAGGCAATAAAGCATGTCATTTGAATTAAATTTACACTGACTGGATGAATCGATCCTACTTTTCACAATACATAAGAAAGTATCCAATGATGAATAAAATGTTTTTCCCATGCAGCTTGTTATAACCGAAAAGTGAGAAGAATCATCCATATGATAAGCAAAAGGTTACTCTGCCCTGCCATCTTATGTGAATCGGACAATAGAGAGTTAAGAAGTGTCTCAAAAGACCTATAGGCCTGTTTCTTTATCATTACAGTTACTATAAAAATCAAAATTTGTTGCAAAATCTCTGCAACTTCCTGTTTCAAAACAGGAATTTCTTAACATTATCTCTCATCTATAAATTACATTTACTTAGACTGCAGTTATATAAAGCAAAGAAATTTGGTTACAAGCTTAAGATGGAAGTCTATAAATCAGAACTTTGCAGAAAGATGGTGGTGGTTCCAAATGTGAAACTTCTGGCCTACCATAAAGCCTTTTTTCACAGATAAGTTATGATACTGTGATACAAAATGACGTAATTCTAAATGAAAATGGAAAGCTAATTTGTGAGCAATCTGAAGTATGTGATATTGTTAATGATGTTTTTTTGTAAATGTTGTCAAAAATATTGTAGATCTCAATGTACTAGTAGATCCTACTTATCCCAGTTACAAGCTATCAACAGTGACAGGGTGAAGGAAGGTAATAAATGTATGTCTTTTACTGCTTTTAATTTTAAAAACATAGATTTTGATACAGTTCAAAAATATATTAGAAAGCTAAGTGTAATATGGAAACCAGTTTTGATGGCATTTCAGCAAAGATGATCAAATTGGCAGAACCAGCCATCGTGAAACCCATTATCATGCTTCTCAATACATCAACAGAAAGTTATGTTTTACTCGGTAACCTTAAGTATGCACAGGTAGTATCCTTAGATTCTATTTAAGTTTTAACACCAAGGAAATAGTCAGCCAATCAACATTTTGTTTAAAACAATTAGTGAATGACCGGGACATTTAGGCCTCTGTGATAAAAACACTGAACATCAATCCCTTTGGTGAATTTGTCGTGTTGCCCTTGACAGGCACTATAATAAATGAATATGTAAAACTGTTGACGAATGTTTTCGCCCTCTCCATAGGTTTACCTATGTATCATTATTTATAAACATCGTTTGATGTTTTATACTTTTTTGACATATATTAGGTTCCGCCCTGATTTGACGGCGAAACTTGCTCACATGATTTGATCCTTGGGAAATTAGAGCTAGCACTTCGGCATACCCGAAGTAAAGCGAGCTCTAACATTATTGGAGTAGCTCCGAAGCTGACTTCATCGTGTCGATCTTGCTAGTTTTCCAAGAACTCAAACAATTTTACTTGGCGGTCTCTTTAAACTTTCCTTTTGTATAAATGAAAATATGATCGATAATAAATCTCAATATCATACCCGCTATAAATTCCTTATTTTGTAAGAAAAGTTCAACTTTACGGTCTATTCGTCTGCATGTCCCTCCATCTTTATTTACACCACGTTTCCATGTGCCATATTCTTCGTCCAATCAAAAGTATCATAACAAACACAACACTGAAATATCAAACGTTAAAACCGATCACGAATCACACGGGTTCATTTCTCTACGGAACTGGTATGTGAGAAATTGCATTTTTGTAAAATATAAAAATCTTAAATGAAATTGATGTCTCAAAATATATTTTCTCTGGTCTCATGAATTTCTAACCCGAATGTCGTTTTCACAGTATTGAACTTTAGTCAATTTGCATTAAGTCCGTGATCATTTTGAAAATTATATACCGTAGATATTTTTATAAACTTGATTTTCATTGGATAGCTAACAACGGAAGCTTAAATTATCAAGTATGGCGGGTGAGGTTGAAGAACCAGTTACGATGGATAAACAACAGCCGTCGTGCAACTTTAATTTATCGAAGCTACGGGAAAGAGTTAGATCGTACATTGATAAAGTACAAACATGCTTACTCACATATTTTTGTTGATTCATAAGGGTAATGGTAAACGTCGAAATGTGCCAAAATGTACATGAAATGTCGAAATGTAGTACAGAAACGTTGAAATGGAGGATAAAAATGTTGAAATGTTAATTATTTTATAATACATTAGACATATATGTATATATACATCTGGAGTAATATGAAGTCGTTATCAACAATTATGTTAGCGTTATCACACCCAAACTTCCAAAATCATTGTATATTTACATTTTATGCTGTTTGAGAGTCATGTTGTCACTCAAGTGAAATGGGGCCCATAGAAATTAGAATAACCGAAATGACGGGATATTAACCGAAATGACGCTTAAATACACAGGGACAATATTTTTGCATATTTGAATAGATCATTTTCGAGTTCTTACGTAGTCCGTTTTTGGATCCGGATTTTTCATGTGCCGATTCAGCTTTGTTATGCTTAGGGATTTCCGGTATGTGTCTTTCCGTCGATCAAAAAATAAAAGCAGTTATATATTTGAAGGCTAGATTATTGTCACTAGTCCATTTATGTCAAAAACATATAGAGGTTAATGTCTGAACTCTACACCAGAAATGAAATATTGTGACATTTTGATGTATTGTATGAAATCAAGCTTTTTTATTTCTTGATTGACGCAAAGACACATACCGGAAATCGCTAAACATAACAAAATAGAAGTGACACAAGAAAAACTTGGATTACAGTAAACTGAAAATAAATGATAATCATTAATGAGAATCACAAGTAATAGCATCAATTTGCATTATATTAAATTTAGAAAAATAAGGCTTGTGTAGAATGAGAACTGGAAAGTCCGAAAGAGGACATTCGTGCTAATATTTTTTTATGAACAAAAATAATAAATATTTAACATCAATTTGCGTTATATTAAATTTAGAAAGATAAGGCTTGTGTAGAAAGAGAACTTTTATGAACAAAAATTAATAAATATTTAACTTTATTACCTTTGTTTATCATGACATCCAGTATTAGCCAATAGCTGAATATTTATCAAATAGGTGTCATTTCAACGTCATTACGGTTATTCTATGTACCTAGTGAAATGTATCTGATATATGTAAAAATGGACAGTATTGCTATAGAAATGGGTATAAACCTTGGTTAAAACCAATATCTAAACAGATTCCAAATGAGGTACATGTAAATATACAAAATTAATTTTAAAGCCTGTTCAACCACATAATATATGCACTCCCTGGTGTGCCATGGTAAAGCTGATGAAGTAAGGGAAACTCTCTGGCAGAAATTGGAATGAAAAAAATGGTCATCTTTGTGGTAAAGTTAGATATGCTGCAATTTTCTATAGGTCTTGTCTGTGTCTGTCAATCAGAAACATTTGGTTGAGGTTTTTGTTAAAATTTTTGAATAGTTCACCATTCATTTAATAATGGTATTAGGATGATACTGATACTTTGCATATAGGTTCTTTAGGGGTGGAAAATTAATGTTGGAGAGTAAAACTGGAAAAACCTTTTAATTTTTTTCTTCTTTTTTGACATGTTTTGACTTCAGTTTTTAGTCTTAAAGCATCTCACTCTTGTGTATTACACTACTATAAGTACAAAGGTATATTGAAAGATGCTTCAAAAATCTGCAGTACTATGTAGTTCTCATGCTGTGAACATTTCATGTTGTGAAATTAAACTGGTTTTACGTGTTGAAATGACAGTATCATATGCAATATCTTGTTTACTTTATATGTTTGGGCACCGGTAGGGGACATGTATTGATTAATATAATAAAAGAAATACTCTCAGAATGCTTGTTAAAGAAGTACCAGCCTCAGTCTTTTAGTTTTACTCTGAGCTCGGTATAGTACCAACATGCATTTATAGTTTATTTCTGGTGTTACAGTTTACAACATTTTAGAAATGTGACATTGGTGGAACTGGAAAAAGAAATTTCTAAATATGTGAATTTATTGAAAAAATTCAAAAAATTTAAGTTATATTTATTTTAGCACCAACATGACTCAGCACTGTTTTGGGCAGACAAAATTGTGTCTTTATCTGATGGTAAGTACATGTATATACATATACATCGTGTACAATTACATTTTATTCACAGAAAATTACTATTAGGTTATGTTGAGTCATAGGAATATGGTTAAATTGAATATTATGATAAATTTTATACTCATAATTATACGGTATTAAAAAATATGATATTTTTACACAGATTTAACTCATCTATCCCTGAAAATACTGGAATCTACTTAAAATCAATGACACAGGCCAGTTTAAATGTGTCTCTAGGTGTGTATGGGTTAAAAAATCTGAGCATAAAAAGCTGGTCTAATTTTATTATCATCAAACTTTGCCAGGTACACACACATTGTCAATATGTTTAATTATGTTTATGTCAATGTCATTAGCACTGCAAATCATTTTCTGATGTGTTTTCTGTGAAGTACTTAATTCCAATTCACTCAATGATACAATCAACTTTCAGGCTCAGTAGAAGATATATATTGGTATGCACAGACTCTATATTTGACTGGCCAATACCACAGAGCATCACGGTTAATTAGGTCTCGAAAACTGGATAAAGTAAGTTCTGCTGTTTTCAATAATTGAAAATTTGTCATGTATGGCACATGCCCTGTACTTCAAAGAGAAGTTCAAGATTTTAAGTAGAATTCAAACTTTACTGTGTATTACTTTTTCAAAAGTACACAATAAGAGCCGATCTTCAAAAGATTTTAAAATATTTCATTTGATCATTTCTTAAAATATATTTTAGCATTATAAAATATCATAATGAAATTATATTTACATTTTGTTTTATTACCAATTTTTATACAATTAGATTGGATATTTTCAGTGTTCAGTTGATAAAAATTACATTATTTTCAGACAACTTTAGTTTGTCTTGTTGTAAGTAAAATAGTCCTGGTGCAGCATATAACATCAATCAATCAACAGGGTTAAAAAGTCGGGAATTATTTACCTATCAGTAAATTGTTACAAAATATTTTATATTATGCTGAATATATCTACATGTATATCGTTTGTTTGACTTGGTTCTATATAAATATATTACCTTTATACAGCAACTGATAGTTTACCAACATTTGTATCTTATATGATGTTTGTTTCTCAATATTGTACCGTACATTACAAGAATTAGAAATAATGTTTTTATCACTTTTTTTTCTCAGACACATTCCTCATGCAGATATTTAGCTGCCAAATGTCATGTAAGTATTCAAGTTCATTGATTGTTGGCTTTTTATGCAGTGAACATTTATCAAATATGGTCTTTTTACAACCAATATTGAATCCAACTCGCAAAGAAATTTTCAGCATCATGAATATCTACAAGATTATAATTGATGACTTTATCAGTGGACTTTCAATATGATATGCTTGCGATCTCTCTAGGTATAGAAAAACACAATACATTGTGTGAGTGACTTCATAATAAGCCTTGTCATGGTCATACATGTTTTTGTTCTGGTGTACACTCCAACTGTTTAGGTCACTTGAAGCAAATGTCCATGTGAAGCTGCATACATTTTTTCATAAAAGGGCCAATGAGCTCCAAAAGAGGGCCAAAAAGGGGAAAACTTGGAATTTCTTTAAAAGAAAATCTTCTCATGAACTGATTATCAGCATATTCTCACTGTACTCATCCATGTCACTCACCCATTGGACCTTTTTGTTAAAAATTACACACAAAAGTGTTGTAATGACAAACCATTTGTACTTAATGTGTTAGAAGTTTTATTCACTAGTTGACATTGTCTTGAGCAGAACTATTGATGTGCAAGTTGTTTAATTTGTAGAAATATTCAGAAAAAATAATAATTTGTAGAAATATTCAGAAAAAATAATAATTTGTAGAAATATTCAGAAAAAATAAAGCCATTGGCCTTCTCAAATGAATATAATCCGATTATGTTGTTCAATGACATGGGTCTAAGTTGTCCAAGGGTATGTGTATTTGATGCATTGAGATTTTTCTAGGACGTGTCAAACTTGCTACCCCAAGTCCAACAGGATGCTCAAGATTTTGATTTGGAAGTTTACACCTTTTTATCAATCCCATAATTGCTTGTTGATTGTTTATTTGATACATCCTAGTACATGCGCGTCCTTGTACTCACTGGTCATTAAACAACACACAGGTAGTTACCTGTGCCACCAATCACATGGAGGGTGCTAGTTTACCTGTTTTATAATATTGTTTGTTGAGCATCATGCTGAAGATATATGTCTAATCAAGCATACATGGACAAGTCACAATGACTCATTGCTAATAACCCTTAAGTTAGATTTGAAACTCTGAAAGTCGCCCCAACCGCAACATGTCAAACGAAGAGTCAACGACATGGGCCACTTATATATATTATTTAGTTACAACGTACAGCTCATTTTACAAATAAAAACTGCATTATCGAGATACAAAATAAAAATGTCAATGTCTTTTAAATAAATCAGAGAGCAAGATAATGTGGGTTTGATATCATTTGCCACATCTATAGATAAAGCAAATCATGATGAATGCTTGATGATCAGTAACAGTCTTGCCTCTTGAAATATTTTGATGTTATGGATAAAAGAGTTTTTGTTTGTGAATTTTAATGCAACATTTGATTGTTTTTAGACTATGAAAATAAGATTGGCAAGTTATTAACCTAATTGTGATTTGTATTTTTTAGCACCCTATCCCTTTTAAAAAAAATATCATGGAATAGAACGTCTAATTTATATTGTATAGCACACATTAAGCCATGAAAAATATGACTCATTAGGACCCTACACTACAAAATTAATAATCTAAATAAAAATAGTTAATGGTAATTAATAAAAAACATCGATCTA
The DNA here is from genome assembly GCA_030159075.1 of Atrina japonica. Taxonomy (NCBI): domain Eukaryota; kingdom Metazoa; phylum Mollusca; class Bivalvia; order Pterioida; family Pinnidae; genus Atrina; species Atrina japonica. The sequence goes on from BROG01000840.1 coordinate 168,822, forward strand.
CAAAGAAAGATAGAATCTAATAAATATAAATGAAATAGGTAAATAAAACTTATAAATGAATAAACAACCATAAAAATAGATTTTGGAGATAGACTCTAAATAAGTGACTTTTCATTTCCTGGATGGGACTCCCCAGATTTTGACCCTGTGGTCCCAGGGACTCTCCGAAATTTTGCTCTACTGAGAGTCCTGCAATGATCACAAAATGTTTCTTCAGTTTATCTACATACTTTTCTCTGATAGTCTAAGGATCAGTTACTTTTTATTACTAAACGTTATTTTACTGTACCATGATCACTTAAATGTTTCTCTAGTTTACCTACATGTACTTGTCTCTGATAGTCTAATTATCAATAACTTATTACTAAAGGTTATGTTCTGTGTTATTTTGCTTGTCCATACTCATAAGTACCTCTTTCTTCTGAATAGGGGAAATTTCAATACCAAATTCCGATTTATACATTTTTAACAAAATTTGGAAAATATTCAATGTACTTAGATTTGGGGAAAATTAGACGCATCCTTTGATTAGCTGTATCTTCCACCTAAAAAAATCACTAGCACTTACACATATTACAAAGAAAATAATTTTGAAATTGTTTGTTTTCAGTTTGAATGTGAGGAGTGGCAGGAAGCCTTGAATATTTTAGATATGGTGGAAAACAATAACCTTCTACCATTCACACAAAGCCTGAATGACTCTATATGTGATCCTACAAACAAAGAGGTACTTGTATATCTTCTGTAGAGGATATTAAATTTTTCCCAAGGGGCTGATAAAAATGATTTAATCTGGCATGCTTTTTGAAAGTGGTCTCAAAAGGATTTTATGTCCCCCATATTGAAGATTGTGTGTTAGAATTATAGTTGTCTATTTACAGCATTCTGTTTCTTCAAATTTGATATATTTCTCATCAATAAATCTTAGAATGAGTATGTGATACTTACTCATCAATATGGCCTAGAACGAGTATGTGATACTTATCAATATGGCATAGAACGAGTATGTGATACTTATCAATATGGCATAGAACGAGTATGTGATACTTACTCATCAATATGGCCTCGAATGAGTATGTCATACTTACTCATCAATATGGCCTAGAACGAGTATATGATGCTCAATAATAAAACATAGAAAGAGTAAACGATGCTGAACAATAAATCCTAGACTGAGTTTATGATACTCATCAGTAAAATCAAGAACAAGTATATGGTACTTAGCAAAAAAACCTAGAAGGGTTTTGGTTTTGGCCAAAATTTAGTTATATTCACTAGCATTATGGGACTAATACTTTTGTGAATGGTTTAGGTCTTGAAGTCAATATTTTTCATAACACATTTTGTTTTAAGTATCCTTTACAAGGAAATTAAAAAGTTGATAAGTAGTTTTTCATGCAAAAAAAATTATAAAATGATGTTGTATTTTTTATAGTTCAATATATCTGACATTTACGCAAAAGTAGAATTGCCATATATAAATGTCATTGTGCATGAAGTATCTTTTATCTGAACATGAATTTTCAAGTGCAAGAAAATTCAGTCAGTATTATTGTATTATATGCTTCCCTTTGCTTTGTGATTACCTCATGATATCTGTCATATTTGCTTTGGGAATACATGTTTGAAATATAGTCAGTAAATTAGTCCTTCATCTGAAGAGATGATATTACAAGAATGGTGAAAAATTTTATCTCAAGCTAATACCTCTTAATGTTAAGGTTACATTTTTTGGGGTAATTTTTTAATGTGTATTTTTAGGTGGAACATTCATTGAATTTATTACGGGGTAAAATATATGAAGCCATGGATAACAGAAACTTAGCTGTGGATTGCTTCCGTGAGGCACTTCGACAAGATGTCTACTGCTTTGAGGCATTTGATCTCCTTGTCAATCATCATATGCTGTCTGCTCAAGAAGGTATTATCACCATTTTTACATATGGAGGAATTGTAACTTAAAAAGCACCTGATCATGGTCTGTTTTCAATGCTGTGGATTGGCTTAGAAGATTGGCTGATATCAGGGTAATTGTGAGATTCAAGATAAGCTGTTAAATGACCATCTTAAATCACAGTGTTTATGAATAACATCTTGTGTTCTCATAGAAATTGTGACGTGTGGTTCTAATGCACAGCATTTTTCTTTGAATCATACAGACACATGAAATTCCTAATTATTTCCCTATCATTGGTGTACAGTTGTAGTATGTATGAAATATACAAATGTTTTATTATTCTTTCCTCTCATTGTAAACCTTGATACAAAGCTGCATTGATTTAATTTTCATTTACAGAGAAAGAGTTGATAGATTCCCTACCATTCTCTACACAGTGTCCGGAAGAGGAAGTTGAATTAGTGCGGTTCCTGTATGAAAATAAATTGAAAAAGGTATTATGTTGCGCCATTTTCTTTTGAATGTATGCATTTTTATTATTCATCTATGTCCAAAGTAAGACAGACTCAATGGTCTTGCTTTTTTGGCCTTGGATCAACATTAGAACTGACAGTAAGTATGTTCTCAGCTAATCTACCTTTTAATTTGGTGATTTACCTGCCAGTATATTGCTTTCTGATAAACAGAACTGGTGTTTTTGTACTGGTTTTTGCACAGGGTAATGGATGTACTTATACATACAGAATTTCACATAAATATAGTACACTGCAGATTGTAATATAGAAAAATAATGAAAAGTTTGTATATTTCCACCATTTACCATGCTTATATGAGTGATCTATAAAGCGAAATCTGTTTATATTCATCCTCAAGAATATATTTTAATTTCCCAAATTCTTTAGAAAATGGAAATAAAAACTGTAAACAAAGGTAACTAAAAAGGACAGAACAAGTACCTATTCGTATCTAAAACTTTAAAATATTCTTTCTATCACCTTACCAAAATGTCTTGTGCAATGTTTAAAATTATCAGAAGCAAATTTCGATTTCAATAGAAATGAAATCCTGGTAAAAAAGAAACTTATGTATCAGACATTGTGGAAATTGATTTAAATCTTACAGCTTACCTATTATCATTCAGGGGTTTTCCACCCTATCATATAAGGCGGAAATAAGGCCCCATTCCCAATGAGAAAACAATACAATTCTTCCCAATTTGCAGTCAAATTTTCACAATTGAAGTCAAATGACAATGAATTTGAAAGAATTCTTGTATTTCACATAGTTTTTGTATGTCTAGATTACCCAGTTTCAATAAAATGTTGCTGAAATTCCCAATTTGAATGGCCCAGGCCCCTTTCCTTAAAGAGTGTGGAAAATCCCTGTCATTGGGCTAGTTACACGTCAAATCATGGCAATTGTTGGTAACAATTTTATTATTCACTTTGCTATAATCGGAATTCAACATGTTGATACAGAAATATTAAAACATGCAGTTCTGTTGAAATTAGGATTGAGATGCAGTGTGAATTGATGCAGATGTTTGATGCAGAAACAAAATGTGTATACAACTGAATTTACAGTTAGGACTTGTACAAAGACTAGAAATATTATGATACAAATACTATAAACATTTAACCACCAAAACTTAGATTAAATTTGTTAATTAGATCTGTGGCTGGTAACTGCCCATGGTCAATATGATTACTTTTCAGCTACTGAAGTCATAATTTGGGTTTATCAAACTGTACACAGTATGCTTGCTTTTAATCTTATTAAGTTTATGACCACATTCATCATATTCCAATGAAATTTTTAACAGATCTGCATAAATATTGAGAAGTTTTTAATAAATAGATTTTTACTTCAGATCACCTGGTCTCTTTTATTGTATAATTCATTTTTAAAAAAAAAATATTCATAATTGTAGATTAATATATACGGACACCTGTTGTACAAGATTGAATCATGGCAAAATTGTTTCGTCTACCATGGACATTTCCATTTACCATAGTTATTGGACTGCCTAGCAATATGTACTACCTGGGATTCTTAAAATAAATGTGGTTATATTGATAAATGGGGCTTGAACCTGGTGTCAAGATAATACGACCTACACCATATGTAAATTAATGCTGATTAATATTTACAAAATCATCCATCAAATCCACATGGAGCTACCAATACCTTTAGTTTTTCCACTATCCGCATGGTTTTGGGTGTTATTTTCCACTCCATTTTCAAATAAACTTGATGTATAAGAATTTTCACTTTAGAGCCAAACCTATCAGACTTAATGTCATTATAAGAATCATAAAAATGCAAAACATTATGTGAATCAGCCATGTTAGTGCTTTATCAACCTAGTACATATGTCCGACCAGGTCATGAATATTCAGTTTTTTTTTTTTGCAGATATTGCAATAGAGGGACCATATTGAGTTTTGAGTGGTTAAAATACTGTAGAATTAGAAAATTTTGCGGGGTTGGAATTTCGTTGTTTAAAAGATAAAACAATTTTTTTGACATAAAACTTTGTTGAAATAAAAGAATTTGTTTGTAAAGGAACCTGTTACAATTACTAGGTATAATTTATGTAAAATTATTGCCATGGTTTATATTTTGTTGATAAATAAAAACAACAAAATAAACAAAATTAAATTAACAACAAAATTTTCTGATTCTACAGTATGGGTTCTAATGAAAATTACACAGATATAAACATGATAATGTAGAGGCGTCCAAAGTCACATACATGGAAATAAGTTAAGGCTGTTTAAAGGAGAAAACAAATAATGGAGTAGGGAAGTCAAAAGGCATTTAAAGGGAAAGGGTTTGCTACTGTTTGTGAAGCAAAATAGATTGATATGCGAAATGATATTTAGTGTGATCGATATAAGAATTTCTAGAACACATGTATTGCTTTCTTTCCAGTATGACAAACCAAAAGAACTAAGAGTACCAGAGACTTTGAGTGTTTTAACAGAAAATCTTGATGTTGTAGTCAACTTAGCTGAACGCCATTACTATAATTGTGATTTCAGAGAGTGTTTTAAAATTACTTCAAAGTAAGTCTTTCTATAGAAAATTATTTCATTAAGTTGTGTCAGACATCTAATAAAATGAAAGGAAATGTGTATATTAATTGCTTCCTTTAAATATTTGAATTATATAATGTTGTTTTGTCTTTGTACTTTGTTGTACCTCTGAGTTCCTGAAAATTGTCAGACCGAAGGCTCTGTCTGATAAAAATGCTCTCTGTCTGACACAAGGTAACAGTACTTTTCCTTTTTCAGTCTGACATAATTCCTAAAATGTCTGATACTTCAAAATAAGATTTCAAGAACTCTGGTACCTTGTTGGTGTCTTCATATTTTAAACACTAGGACAGTTCAGTCAATTATGAGCACTGCCATGTACATGTAGTTATTTTCAGGTTACTTGATTCAATCAGATGGATTGATTGGTCCATGGTGGTTATATAAACATGCTTTGTATGTAAACAGAACATTTTCATTTCTTCTCAAAAACAGATTGACCAATTCTTCTTTTTTTTTTAATTTGGTATCTAGCATCTTAAGGATAATGGAAACAAATAATGTATATTTGATATCCTCTGCTTTTATTTGGCTTAGAGGTGTTGTCTGAAGTCCTCTCTACTCAAGGACATGTAGTGCATAAGTATGGTGCATATCCAAAGAGGCCTCAACAAAAATTGAAAAAAAATTTAACCTGCCGTTCATGCCTAGAGTGGGGTTATATGAATCATATTGTGCAAATGTATTGAAATTGCTAATCTATAAGAAAATAATATGACGAAGAGACCAAACAAAAACACATTTCCAGATTACTTCTCATCGGACAGTGACTGTATGATAACAATTCAAAAAATGGTCTCTTTTTTAACATTTCATTAGCTATTAAATATCTGGATTAATGCAAAAACATTGTATTGTGGGTTTTTATGTTTGTTTTAGTCCCACTTTTCATGTCTTCTGCTGGAACTGGGTGACTCTTATTTCATTGACATATTTTCCTTTTTTTCTGCAGAGTCTTAAGTAAAGATCCCTACAACAGTCAGTGTTTACCTATACATATTGCTGTTCTTGTTGAATTGAAAAAGCCAAAAGGTACAACTAACACACACATACACTCTCTCTGTGTCTCTCTTTCTGTGTCTCTCTTTCTCTCTCTCTCTCAGGAAAATCTATTAGGTGAATATTTTAGGTGAATGGGATATGTATTGATTCATCATTATTCTCAAAATGATTATTTTAATAATTTTGACTGCAGAATATAATGTTTTTTGTTATTTTCTGCTTGACTTTTCAATCTAATTTATGAAAGTATTAGTTTTGATTAATCATTGCAAGACTCTTTTGAGTGAAACTAAACAAATTAAAAATGTGTTATTAACAAAAAAGACCACAATTTCAGAAAGGGAGTATTATAGGCAAGACAAGTTAATGTTTATTACCTTGTGATTATTTCTTATGGCTTGTTGAAAGTTTCTTCAACATTCTTTTATTTCAGCATTATTTTACCTTGCCCATAAACTTGTTGATCTTTATCCAAGAAAACCGGTGAGTAAATTTTTTTTTAGCTCTAGCATTGCATTATAGTCTTGTTGTTAGTTTTCTCTGAAATTTATCTCTAATACCTTTACTCTAAGGATTAGCCTCTCAAAAGTCTCTAGAAGTTTGAAAAAAAGATCTTTTATCCTTTTCAGCAAATGTCTATATCAAATATATATAAAATTCCAAATATATCTGAAAATCGAAATATATCTAAAAATCCATACAAAAATTATATGCTTTAGCCTAGGCCTTTTGCCAGATGTGTGACACATGAATTTGGATGTGCATCCTTGATATTACTTGATTGAGACGTCATACTCTTATGTTTGACGATGCATTTAATTGTTTTGCATTTTACCAATGGTCAATGTTAGGAAACCTCAAGTGTATACTGAGATGAAGTTTCTATTCAAGTTTGATCAAACTCTGGTGCATATGTCTTTAAAAACAAATCTTTCTTTCTATTTTTCAGGTTTCGTGGTTTGCTGTAGGTTGTTATTATTTGTTTGTTGATAAAGGAGAACTGTCAAGGAGATATTTAAGGTATGTTATCATTTAAGGTCTGTAAGAATATCATTTGTGGTGTGCATGCATATTAGAAAGGCAATATATGACAAATGTTGAATAATGGGAGGTGTCAAAGAAATGTGTAAGTATGTCATCATTCATCATCAAGTATGGCAGTACACGAGATATGTTAATCAAGGGAGGTGTCAAAGAAATTTGAAGTATGAAAAGTATGGCTGTACACAAGATATAAAGATAAAATGAATCTGTCAAGGTGATACTTAAGTTGTGTCATCATTTGAAGTAAAAAATGTATGACAGTACACAAGGTTTAAAGATAAAATGGATCTGTTAAGGTGATTTTTATGGTGTGTCATCATTTGAAGTAAGAAAAGTATGGCAGTACACAAGATATATCATATAAAGATAAAATGGATCTGTCAGGGTGATATTTAAGTTGTGTCATAATTTGAAGTAAACAAAAAGTATGGCAGTACACGAGCTACAAAGATAAAATGGATCTGTCAAGGTGATATTTAAGGTGTGTCATCATTTGAATTATATCATCATCTTGATATTCACAGGACCACCCAAATTTATAGCATACTGTATATAATTGTAGTATCACTGGAGATTAATACAATCTAACACCACTTTGAGGGAGGAATAAAGAAATCTCAATCCAAGTGCACACAATTTTGTTTGTCCACAACGAGGCTTGCCGAATCATGGACTAACAAAAATTTTTGCACAAGGAATGAGATTTCGCCATCCCTCTCTCAAAATGGTGTTTGACTGTTTTTCTCTCACATTGAAATGGTAAAAAGGAGTGACTTCATCCATCTACAGAGGAAACAACATTTTAAACAGTAGTCCTGGCACTTCCGGAATGGGCTTATCTCACCCTGCAGGGTGATATAACATTTCCCCAGACATCTAAACTCATGGACAAATCAGTCTCAAGTGAGAGAAATAAAAGTCTGTGATGGAGTCATAACTTATTGCTTTTAACCCTTATCCCGCCAAACACGTCAATATACGATTTTACAATACCCTCTGCCACTGCCAAACACGTCAATATACGATTTTCGTAAACCCGCGCTCGCTGCCAAGTACGTCAATATACGATTTCCAAGTATGCTATAAATACTACGGAATCCTATGTAAAAGACCATTGGTGAATATAAAAAGATATGGACATGTCACAGATAAGTCTTTAATCTGATTGGTTGACACACTTTTTTCACTGGAAGTTAAAACTGAATGACTTAAACGACCTTTAGAATCTTGCTTCAGTGAAAAACAGTCAAACACTATTTTGAGGGAGGGATGGCGAAATCTCAATCTGAGTGCACACAATTTTGTTTGTCCATGACAAGGCTTTTACAAGTTAAAGTGACCAGTTCAAATTGATAAAAATTCAGTTTTAATCTGGCAGTGGTGTGTATACAATGTAATACATATGCAGCAGTGGCCAGCTAAGTCAGTCAATGTAATGTGGCGGAATAAGGGTTAAAATCAGAAATTTAAATGAAGGATAGATATTTTTTTCCTTTATAATTTATTAATTCTGTCAATTCATTTGTCTTCATGTAATGATAAATTTGTTCATACCATTTAATTATATAATGTTTAACTGTCTGTATGTATTTATTGATTTAAAGTGATTTTCCAATCTAATTATTCAGCAAGGCAACAACACTAGACAGAGTTTATGGTCCAGCTTGGTTGGCATTTGGACACTCCTTTGCCTCAGATAATGAACATGACCAAGCAATGGCTGCTTATTTTACTGCCTCACAACTGATGAAAGGCTGTCATCTTCCTCTTCTGTATATTGGACTTGAATACGGACTGACAAATAATGCCAAATTAGCAGAGCGATTCTTTAGTCAAGCTTTAGCTATAGCACCAGCAGATCCATTTGTGTTACATGAAATGGGTGTCATTGCCTTTCAGAATGAAGAGTAAGTTCTGTAGTCAAATCTGACCAAAATTTGATGCCTTTGATATTGGCCCATTAACTCATTTTAAATCCAAGAAAAATAATGGACTCTTCTGTAAATCAATGATTTAGACCCGTCCAAATGTGTGTTTAGAGGTGAAGCAATTAAATAGAGTCTCCTTTTTTTTAATTCCTCATACACATCTTGTGTATGGTATTCAGACTCCAAAGCAAAAATAGGAAGACCTATCAGTAAGACAAAAAGTAGAAGGGTGTGTTAATACTTGGTTTCAAGATGCCTAAAACATAGTGTATGGCATCTCCAGCCACCATCAAAGATGGCTGCCATTGTGAAAGATAGAAATTCTTCAAATGGTCATAACTTCTTTATTTTTAGTCAGAATTTCTTCAAATATGGCTTTCAATTATGAGCTTTTCAATACATATCATGGGTTTTAATTGTAATTAATTAAGCATGAATATGTGAAAAATGTATAAAAAATCTTGTTTTAAGAAACAAACCTGATTTGAATAAAATTTAGTCTGAGTCCTAGGGTGGCCCTTTTTGTATGACATCTCCATCCACCATAACTACTTATTTGAAGTCAGAATGTCCTCATCTTTTAGCTGTAGAACCATCAGTTGCAATTAACCATATTTGCCTGATGAATGCCTTAAATGCCTTGGGCCTTTGTTATTTTCATAATAATGGTTTGTTATTTACATTTCAGTTGGTTAACAGCAGAAAGATATTTCACTGATGCTTTGAGAAAACTTGAAGGTGTGAGCCACCAAATTGTAGTAGAGAAGTGGGAGCCATTACTAAATAACTTGGGTCATACTTATAGAAAACTCAGGTAAGTAGGATGTATTCTTCAATCTATATATTCTTTAATATCTAAATATCAAATATTACTGTAGTATGGGCATACCCACCTGCACTCTATAATATATGTTGGATTGCAAATTCTTTTTCATACTTGCCACCATAGCTGCATGGAAAATCAATTGAGAGAGATTAATAATTTATAGAATTTTGTTATTGATGGATTAGAAATGTTAAACCTATGGAATATTATTGGCTACATTGTATTGCGCTATGATGACCCATGACTTTCACTTTTGTTGGACCTTGCCCTCCCCTGGTCATTGAATCCATCCCATGACCTCTACTTTTTAGGATACTGCTCTAACCAACTGAGCCAAGGAGCCAACCTGGCTCAGTCGGTAGTGCGCTCAACTCTTGATCGTGATTTGAGTCCAACCAGCTGCAAGTCGGTTTCCTGTCCTTTGGATCAGACAGTAAAAACCGAGGTCCCATGTCACAGTAGGTGTCGGCACGTTAAAGAATCCTCACTGCTCAATGGCCGTAAGTGCTGAGCATAGACTAAAATATGAAGCCCTTCACCAGCATTTGGTGACGTCCTCCATATGAGTGAAAGATTCTTGAGTGGGACGTTAAACAACAATAAACAAACAAACCAACCAACTGAGCCAACAAATTTGCAAATATGTTTAATAGAAATTGAAGTCTTTAGAAATATCAGTTTCTCTTTTACAGGCAATATGAAAAGGCTCTTGAATTTCACAGACAAGCTCGTATTTTATCACCACAGAATCCTTCCACCTATTCGGCAATTGGTTATGTTTATGTACTTATGGGTAACAATCTAATGGCAGTGGAATATTTTCACAAGGTAAATCTCAGAAAGTGTCTGTCCATCTTTTTCTTTATTGTTTTAAGACCATAGATAAAAAGTTAGAAGATACAGCAACATGGTCTGTATTACTTTTTTTACTTTTATCTGTTTGCAGAAAAGAATTAAGATGATAAAAGGCAATAATTGATTGTTGCTTTTTGATGTTTTTAAGATATAGCTTAGGGATTATCGGCTGGTCTGTATATCAGTCCATCCAAAGTTTAATATTGTTTATATTAGAAACACATAATTTTCTTTGATGGTATAACTTTTTTCCACCTTTGTGGGTCCTTTAAACTTGGTGATGCATTTTTCAAAACAAAACAAAAGTTAATAACATTTTTCAGTAAATAGAAAAATATCAAAAATATAATTTTGAGAATTCTGGGAAAGAGCACCTTTATAAGTAAGTATAAATTAGAGTACCAAATTTCATTATTATACCTCTAATATCTTTACTTCTGATTAGTCAAAACCGTATCACGTGATCTAAAACATTTTTTCTTTTCACCCTGAAACATTTATGTCACCCTCTATGGCGATTTATGTCAGCCTCTCGTGCGCAGAAATGGATGCGCGTATGGATGTTTTTTTTTCTTTTCTAGAAAGCTATGTGGTAATTAGGTTTATCCTCTAGCAGATTAAATGTCCTTTTCATAACTCATAGATTACTCAATGCACTCTGAAATAGAGAGAAACAACAGCCGAAATTTAATGACTTGGCAGCATTGATACATTGTTGTCAAATATATTTGCTGGCGTCAACCTTGATGGAGGCTTAAGATTAGAAAACAACACAAAGAACAATAAAAAATATCGATAGTGTTGAGTATCAAAGGTGCTATGTGACATGTGTTACAATCGTTATGAACTTACGTAGGTCAGTTTGTTAGTTAAGTTTTATTGCCTCAGGTGACATAACACCTCTTGGGTGGACAAATATTCATGTCAACTCAATACAAGGGCAATAATTGTATAATGTACTAGGTGTCACCATTCAAAGATTAAAAATATCCTATAGAATTTTGGTTGGATTGCAAAGTGAACATCAGTCTACAAAGTGACAATACCTGTTGGTCCATTCATATGTCTGTCCACATACACAATTTGTATTAGCTGTTGTGTTTAGTTCTATTGATTTTTGAAATTAAATGCTTTGCCATTTGGCCTTACCACATCTATATGTTTCTTGTGAAATTTGCTTATAGTTATGAAAAATAGGAACAAACACGGGTCATGTACTCAGAATCTATTAATTATACACTATGATACATTGGCCACAGTAAGTCACAGACAGAGCCTTTTTTGAGTAGATAATAATTAGATGGTATTTGTATATTTCAGGCCCTAGGTATAAGAAGAGACGATACATTCTCCACAACAATGTTGTCCAGTGTTATAGAATCTCTAATGATAGAGATGGATCCTTGTGAAGGTAAGAGCTCCAATATACAACAGTACAGTACTAACAACAATATCAGCAGTCATCCTCGGTAAATTTACATGCAGATTTTATACAATATTTCATCTGGTAAACATCAGAAAGAGACAATCTTGTGGTTAAAGAACAAATATATAGGTGTTATTAAAATAAACTGGCTAAATGTAACCGTTATAACCATAAATTTTAATCCACCATTGTTAATTACTATAACCATAAATTTTAATCCGCCATTGTTAATTACTATAACCATGAATTTTAATTCACCATTGTTAATTACTATAACCATAAATTTTAATCCACCATTGTTAATTACTATAACCATAAATTTTAATCCGCCATTGTTAATTACTATAACCATGAATTTTAATCCGCCATTGTTAATTACTATAACCATGAATTTTAATCCGCCATTGTTAATTACTATAACCATGAATTTTAATCCACCATTGTTAATTACTATAACCATGAATTTTAATCCACCATTGTTAATTACTATAACCATAAATTTTAATCCGCCATTGTTAATTACTATAACCATGAATTTTAATCCGCCATTGTTAATTACTATAACCATGAATTTTAATCCACCATTGTTAATTAAACTTCTTTTATTTTATTGCAAACGTAAATCATAATTATTGTTGGTAATTTCAGATTCAGTTTTCATTGTATTAAAATATTTGAGGGTTGATTTGACAATTTCTCCCAAAATGCAATCAACGAAGGCTTATATTAGTGGTGCAACGATATACCATGGTATTTTTGGCACGGTTCGGTTCACAGTTCTTTTTTCCGTGTTCACGACATGCCAATAATATGTTCCGCATTTTGTTGTATTCCAGATTAACTGTCTGATATCTGTTTAGAGTTCGACTCAAAACTAAAATGACTGCCACTCTCAAGGGTGGTCCTCCTTCAATGTTTATATCGGTAAATCGAAAGCATTATTGGTTTAAGAGTAGAAGAAAAAGACGGTAAAATGTTACAGATAAAATCGTACTGTTAGTCTGTACCGTTGTTACATTGAATTGACAAATAAATCAGGCAACACATCGAACATGGTCACTCACTCAAAACGATGTCATGTAGTTATATTCTAGGCATAGGCCTAACTCCATAACTGCCTGTGCTCAAAAGGAGAAACGGGTCCCAGTACATGCTCTAATGGGTACCAGACAACGAGGTATGGGACAAATAAGTTTACAGAGGGCCTTTAAAACTTAAATGCAAATAAATTTCCCTCGTACAAAAGAAATTTCAAGATCATTTACAAACTTTATGATGCTTGATATGAGACCATTTTCTCATGTAGAATCTGGCGCATTTCGTGCAGTGATAAATAACTGTTGTATAGATGCATATTCTTGTTTTGTTTTCAGGGCCGTGTTTTCCTTTTCAGGATTATTAAATTTTTCCAATAGTAGAATAAGTTTCTTTTTTTTATTATTTTTGTTCAGATTTCAGAATAGTCTAGTAAAATATAACGTATCGCGATACATATCGTATCGAGAGCCAAATATTGTGATATGTATCGTTATAAAGAGAAGTGTGTCATTGCACCCCTAAGATATCACTATAAGGTTACCCAATTCGCTTGGGTGAATTATTGCAAACAAATTTACTTAATTCTCAAGCTCAACTTTCATTTCATTATTTTAATCATAAATTTCATTGGATTACATCAAAAGACTTGGTCATATTTATGATTTTTCCTTTAAAAATGAAAAATACCCGAGTATTATTCTCAGATTCTAAGTATGTTATCAAACTGTTGTTTTTGTTTTTTGTCTGTTGTTGTGTGTATACTTAATTATTGAATGAATACCTACAAACTTTGCAAATGAAAGCAATATCTGTTAACTGTTTTATTTTTATTTTTTCTGTTCATAAACGAGCTACGGTACTAACAATCACTTCAATGACATAGGGTACAGATTTATGCAAATGGCATATTAACTCAATACTGATTGACTTTTTGTAAACAATATAGAAAATGACATTTTTTTTTCAACTTTTAAACAATTTAATCCAAACTTTTAGTTTGCGAAATGAAAAAAGAGGCTAGGTCCCATAGGACCCCCAAAAGAGACCAGAGAGTGGTACATCTTAAGAAATCTTCCTCTTATGAACCAATGATCCGATTTATTTTAAATTAGCTATGCATGATTGTTAATAGTCTAGTACCCAAAGTGAAATTAAAAGAGGCGAAAACTAGGTAAGTTTTCTCTGAGATGACAGTTAAGGACCATAGGGCTTCTTGTTATTTATTTTTCATGTTTTAAGTCAGTATGTTCATCTGATCCAGTGATAACAAAAACACTAAAAGTTACAGATGCATTGCTTTGCTGCGCGACCATATTTCCATTAATTGATTTTGTGTTGTTTTGGTTTTTTTGTACATGAACTAGTGGGTCGATTTTTCTTAAAATTTAACAATTTACTTGTGGAAGGTTGGATGTCTTTTCCGGGATAGGCCTACATTGTAACCAGGTTCTCTCCTCCACCATTAAAAACTGAGTACCATCATATAACAGAAAGGTTGTTGGGTGTGGTATTAAAACTATTCAAAATTAAAAAACAAAATACTGGTCCATGGGTTCTTTATCTCTCAGAGATAACATTCTTTCAGTATTTTGTCTTTTTTATCTGAATGTACTGTTTTCATCTACTCTTATTTGTATTCTATGGTGTGTTATATCTTCTCTTTATCTTCTAGGTGTACCAGATGACTTGCCTCCATTCGCTCCTCTTCAGAAGTTAGAGTTTTCTCAGAGCAGCAGTCAAAGTGATAAAGAAACAGCATTAGATGAATCGTCTGTAGCAGCAGATAGTAGCAGTATGGCAATAGAAGAAGTAGATATGGAGAGTAGTGACTGATACGGTGATAAAGTATATTAAGTACTTATAATATATTATAGGTGAATTTAGTGTCATCAATGACTTAAACACTCATACCTGTGATACAGTATAGAAAGGACTGATAACAGAAGCTGCGGGTGAATTTAGTGTCATCAATGGCTTAAACACTCATACCTGTGATACAGTATAGGAAGGACTGATAACAGATGATGCGGGTGAATTTAGTGTCATCAATGACTTAAACACTCATACCTTTGATACAATATAGAAATAACTGATAACAGATGCTGCAGGTGAATTTAGTGTCATCAATGACTTAAACACTCATACCTTTGATACAGAATAGAAAGGACTGATAACAGATGCTGCAGGTGAATTTAGTGTCATCAAAGACTTAAACACTCATACCTTTGATACAGAATATAAAGGACTGATAACAGATGGTGCAGGTGAATTTAGTGTCATCAATGACTTAAACACTCATACCTTTGATACAGAATATAAAGGACTGATAACAGATGGTGCAGGTGAATTTAGTGTCATCAATGACTTAAACACTCATACCTTTGATACAGAATATAAAGGACTGATAACAGATGGTGCAGGTGAATTTAGTGTCATCAATGACTTAAACACTTAAACCTGTGATACAGTCTAGAAAGTACTGATAATAGATGGTGCAGGTGAATTTGAAGTGTAATCAAAGACTTAAACACTGTTGATAAAATACTACTTTTTTATACAATATAGAAAGCTCACCTCCACCCTTTGTCTGCAGTCTCAAAACAATATAGTACACTAAACCTAAGGCTTTCATTGGGGATCTTCTTAGTGTGTTCTTTTTATTCATGCATTTTTTTGTAACTTATACCATGTTATTAATCATATTAGTAGAAAAATGAAACTATAATGATAATTTTTAGAACGGAATCAATATATTAGGCTTAATGTTCATTTACACACATTAGAATACACTTCTATCACTTGTATGAATACAGAGATTCGCCATATAGCCAAGATGAAGAGATAGCGTAGATGGTGTTGCTGCTGTTTCGAAGTTTGCAGCGATATAAGTCCAAAGTAATCATCGTGAGTTTCGCATCCATGTACATGTCGAATAATGTTATGCTCACTATCGCCTTCTTCAGGGTTTAACAATAGCTTTTATCATTTTATTGCATATTTTGGAAGTGGAATCTGATGAAACTTTAGGATTATTTGAAATGTGTAATTGATAACGATTTAAGTCGTTGGATGTTGTTGACATATTTCTAAATTTTATCAGCACTGGTAAAGTTTTGTGACATTAAATGATTATCAAAAATTAATTACCAATTATAATTTATGGATGTCAATTAGGGTATCAGAAGAGATAGTATGAACATAAAACAGGCTTTGTCATTGTCAAGTGATCAACATCATTGTGGCCATTCAGACGTAAAATTTGGGTACTATGCTAAAATTTCTTGGGTTTCATCTACTCTGATTGTTTACATTGTGTATATATAAAAAGTTTGCCTGTCTAAAAAATTTTGAGCTTTATATTGTGACAAATATATTTTGATTGAAATTTTAACACATGGTCTTAACATTGTGTTATGATGATATGCTTGAAATAATATGATGGAATAAATGACATGTATAGGAGTAAACAGCTGTGCTGATGTTTGTGTCTGAAATAAAATTTGTCAAGAATTTGTTCCATGGATATTTTTTTATGATAATGCACACAATACATGTGTACTTAGATAAGCCATTGTACATCTTAGTAGTATTCCATGCAGTATTCAGTGCTAATTCATCATTCCACCAATATATGAATAAATGAAATGCATTTCCTTAAGACCATGTCCTCATTACATAACGAATCTTCATTTCTACCACATGTACCGCTTTTGAAATGTGAGTTATGAAACTGACATTTTGTGACCACAGATTGGAACCGAGAAAGACAACCAGAGATGGAGACAAAATTCAATTATTTACTGACAGAATAGATATATCAGTCATGCTTGCTTTGATAGAAAGTGAAAATTAAAAATTGACAGTGTCAAGTATCAAAGGCAGTTTGTGTTATAAATGTAATGAATTAATGTATGTTTTTGCATTAATAAAATATAAATTAATAATAAGAAAATATCTGCTTCAGTACTGTGGATTGGTATAAAATGATAAATATAACATTCATAATCAGGTGGTAGTGGAAATTACCACCACTTGCTTCACCGTGGTTGACAATGGTCTGTTACCGTTATGATAAAGAAATAGTCATTAAAATAACTTGAGGGTATTTTTCCATTATGACAAAGGGAACAATTGTTTCTGCTTCCATTATGACAATGAAACTCACAAAGAACACTAGGGTCTACTGCCATTATGACAACAAATTTTCCTAAAATGAACACCTATGCTTCCATTATGACAACAAAACTCATAAAAATCACCAGGGTACGTTGCCTTAAAGACCATGACCCAGTTGCACAAATTAATTAAATTTAACGTGACGTTAACCAATGTTAAACCAATGGGCTAACTGTACGTTAAATTTAACGATGCATTGTGCAACCGGGTCATGTCATTAAAAAGAACACCAGTGTCTGGTTTCATTATAACATCTTGATCATGTCCACAGAATTCATTTGGTGATTCTATTCTTTCCAAGTTTATTTCCAGAATTTGTGTGATCAGTGTTGTTCATAATGGTGTTGGTGCTTAAATCGCTAAGGCTGTTTTTGTGTGTGGCCTCGAACTCTGCCCTATGGGTTTTGTGATTTCGTTCGAGGTTTGAATGTGAACTACCGTTTGCAAGTGATGCAGCTAATGTTTTAGCTTTGTATTCTGGAGTGATTGCTTGTCCTAATGTGGCAATGCTTGTTAGGTTTGCCCTGGAGAGCTTTTACCTTCATACAGACATCTCTAATGCATGTGTCTTTGTTTAGTGTAGACACATAGATTTCCCAGTGTGTCTTTTAGAATGACCGTCTGATTCTGAGGGGGGGGGGTTGGCAGATTTTGGAAATAAATATTCTGGCCTTGAAAATATTGAAAATAAATAATCTGTCCTTTACTTGCAAAAAATTAAATAATCTGGGCCCGAAGTCACCAAATTTACTCAATACTCAAGCTCAACTAACTTTTCACAATTTTAAGGTAAAAAAATGCAAACTTTATTCTGTAACTGGACATGTTTGTATATTGTCAGCATACAATTGTAAATAATAATAAAAATTATTGCTCATTTGAAGAAAACTTCAGATATATTAAAAAAATATTTGAGTACGTACTCAAATCTTGAGTACCGTACTCAACGTATTTATTCGTTTTTTACAGGAAAATCGTAAGTGTGACGCAAAAATTTTATATGTAAAATAATTAAAAATCATAATACATTTCCTAATCACTAAAATCCAAAAATTTTGTAAACAATTTTATAGTCAAAATAATGAAATAAAAGTTGAGCTTGAGTATTGAGTAAATTTGGTGACTTCGGGCCCTGGCCTTAACCAGTGCCCAAGTTGTAGCGAGAATTTAATAATGTTTAAAAAATTTCGGCTCGTTTCGCTCGCCATATTTCATTCTTCGACTTTTTAGGCTCGCTACGCTCGCCTTTTTTTTCATTACTGGTTGATGGCCAGTACCCAGCTATGGGTTGATTTCATCTTTTGGATACTGGTCCTAGCAGGTTACTGGTCCCTAACCAGATATTTATGTGTCATATAATCCAATGGCAGATTTAAGGGGGGCTTAAAGTGCATATACATAGCGCCCCACCTTTGGACGCCAAAATATAGATGTATCATGTATACAGTAAAATTGAACTCAGAAGCACTGAATTTGACAAGAAAATGTTTTAAACCTCTATATTTTTAAATAAAAAGTTTAAAAATTAATAAATTCTCTTCCTTCCCACTTACTTTAAATCATAGACCTCCTCAGTTTGTCTGTATATTTTGAATTTCATTTGTTTGGGCTACGCTTTGTTTAAATTCATTTTTTTTTCTAAAGTGTTTGCCGTACATATCGGTATTACATTTTCTCAACATGTATGAAATATGAAAATTTATTTGTAAATATAATTTGTATTCTATCAAAATATATATGATTTTCCGTTGTGTTATTATCAGCTAGAGATATGAAAATCTAATCATCAATGATATCCAATCCTTTACACTGAATGAACACACCATTTTCATGCGTACAGCGTCTTGTCATGCCCCCCCCCCCTTAAAAAAAAAAAGAAAACAAAACTTTTTTAAAAAAAATCTTTGATCTGACCCTGTAATTGAGAACAACAAGGTCGATGATTTAATAAAATGATTGTCTCACTCCATTTGTGTGTGTCTGGACACAAATCAAATACCAGAACTTTTAATAGACTGTTTTATGTCACAACAATTTTTCAGTTATATCATGTGGGCGCTTCGAGTTACCCCAGACTACCCCAAATGCCCCATACTACTACATACTACACCATACTACTATATATTACTACTTGCTTAGTCATTTAGATACAAGCTATCAAATTATTTACGATAAAAAGTTTATTTTTAGCAATAAATCTGAGTCTGATACTAGTGAAATTGTAATTCGGAATTGTTTGTTTTGTATACTATGTGTAGCCTACCAAATACTACCCCATAATACCACATACTACCCCATACTACCCTATAATACCACATACTACCACATATTACTACTTACTTTAGACATTCTGACACAAATTATCAAATTATCTAGGATAAAAAATTTAAAAAGTCGAATACTAGTAAAACCGTAATCCGGAATTATTTGGCCCGGCTTGAATGTGCCTACCTAACACGGAATAATTGCTAAACAGTCTTTTTATCGTAAATAATATGTTAGTTTGTACCAAAATGACTAAATAGATAGTATCTTGCAGTAATATTGGGTGGTATGTGGTATTATAGGGTAGTATGGGGTACATGTAGTATGTGGTAAATTGACGTGCTGGTATGGTGGTGGCCAGTTTTTGGTGTAGGAACCTGGTTAAAAACTACATAGGAAAAGACCACCGGCCCTCCGCAAGTAAACTGGCAACTTTCTCACAAAAATCAGATAAGGTTCCAGTGGGGCTCGAACCTGCCTTGACCAGAAGTGAGAGACTTTGATGTGCCACAACTGCTCAGCCACAGAGGCCCCTCAAACACAGTTAAGGCTTCCAAGTTATTGGAATCGGATAGCATGTTACCTTCCCAAGGGTTCCTTATCATAATCTTGCCTCACAATAACCTTATGTCCCCTCAACTCAACCTTCGAAACATTTCTAGATCCGCCACTACAATATATTACATTTCTGACCACATGACCATACATTGTAGCAAAAAAAAAATGTAGAAAAAAAATAATCTGACTCGACAAAATTTCCCAGGTCCCCTCAAAATCAAACGGTCGTCCCCTTATGCTCATAGGCTATTGTTTTCCTAGTGATTGCTATTTTTTATTGTCCTGGAGGTTTGTGGTTTTACCTTTAATTGTCTGAACGCATGTCGGCTGTCTTTTTTTGGTCTGAGTGCATGCATTAGTCCATGCAGGGTTAATTGGTCTGGTCTTCTTTTTACCAGAGTTGCATGGTATGGCTTGGGTGGCTGCGCTGTGTATGAAGGTGTTCATGTTTTCCAGGTATTGATTAATGTCTCTGTGTGTTATGTTCTCTAGTAAAGCTGACTCGCATATAGATTTGAAAAGTGGCCAGTCTACTTTTTCATAAATGTAAGAGCGCGGTAGCTGAATGGTGTCCTTGTGGGAGGTAACATCTATTGTTGTTAACACAGGTAAATGATCTGACCCACACGGATCTTCTATGACCGACCATTCAGCTATTCCCGATAACCTATGTGTTATAATGATGTTATCAAGTGGTGTTAATTCACCTGTTGTGGGGTTGATGCGGGTGCAAGTGCCATCACCGAGATAACGGAGGTTGTTATCCTCGGTGAGCTCAATTAGCTCCCTGCCAGCCACATTTGACTGCTTGGTACCTAAGAGAAAATGTTGTTTTTTTTAATCCAAAACCCCACTGAAACTTTTTCTGTTGGGGGCACCTGTCCTCCTCCCTTACATACAACATTATTTGATTCACCCTCACTTTTCACTTCAAGTGTATGCACGGAAATGTAAGCGTTGTCTCCGTTAACATATTATTTTATATTCAATAATATGAAAAGTTGTGCCCCCTCCCCCACTTTTCTGGACCCAGCTACACCACTGTTATTGTATTGAAATGCGAATCTTCACTATTTATTGGACATAATTTATACCAGACTAGACTCGGACATCTTGAATTAAACATAATACTTCGCATGATTTATCACATTCATACAGCATATTTCAGTAGTATTTCCAAACGCTGTCAAATACACAGATTGGGGTATAAAGGTGGGGTTTGTTTTTTTTTTGGGGGGTAGGGTGGTTGATTGTTTGGCTTTCTGGGGTGTTTATGGGGTGTGTTGTGTGTGTCTGTTTTACTGGTATTTCACGACACTTTCAAAAGTAGGCTATTTCAGCATCTAGCTGATGCAGGCTGCACAAATTTTGACCTATGTAGACTTTTTCTATGCAATGAGGGATCAAACCTGAGCACGGGACCTTATTTCACGGACAGGATACAGTTTTTGTTGCCTGCAGTGCTGGAACTCGATATCTCAAGATAAAGAGATGAGTGCACTACCGACTGAGTTAACAAACCGACTCGGGGGTGGAAGACTTTGTTTCCGACCAGTATCTTTTTAATACTAGTAATCCTTGATTATCTGAAAGATAGGAGATATAAATCTGTATTTTTGTCTTGTGATAAATTGTATCAGTATTAGATCAAATAATTTTTTTCTAAAGCTTTATGCATGAATATATTTCATTGCAAATTTCTGCACCCTGTATGCAAGATTTATTTCTACAAATTAAGTCAACATGCAAGATAAATATTTTAATATGATGGATACAATTAATGTAAATGTTTTTCCGTTATATTGTCAGGAGACTGGGGTTGGCGAGTTAATGGTCCCAGGCATCTCTCCCTACTTTCTGTTTTTCATCTCTTCTCCCCGTAACCCAAAATGCTGCACTCGCGCCTGTATGTTTTAGCCTAGTTGCAATTGTGACTATGTACATTCAAATTAGTTTTATCATATAACGGAGAAGATGAGAATGGATCGTATATGACATATATGTATAGAAATCAACTCATTGAAATATGCATGTTGCGTACGAAATCGGTAAGATAATTTTATATTTGCGTATTACGCCTTTTAATTTCGCGTTATTTCACCTTTCTTCCGCATTATCACGCCATTCAATTTCGCGTTATTACGCCTTTTTGAACCAATTTTACATGATATTTGTATATATATATGGGTCGTTGCAATTTCCGTAACTCCCTCTAAGTGTAATAATGTAAACGAGTAATTTGAACCGAGTAACATTAACCCTTTAATTCTTTCTAATGCTTCAGAGATTAAACTTTAGTTTAGGGAAATGTTATTGTATATTCATTTTTAATTTCCATTGTGTAAAGATAAATCTGCCAACGATACATTTATACCTGTCTCTCTTCGCTTTCAGATGAAAACATCAATACAGGAAACAAGTGTATATAAAAGGAGGATATCTATTGCGTTGCCATAGTTACTCTTATCAATTCCACGTATACATTATTGTCATATCTATCGTAATAAAGGTGTATAATTTTCTGTACCTACTATAAATTGATTTTTCAAGTCGTCAGTGCGGATAAACAGATTCATACGATAGGCCCTATATCTTTGTTATTCTTACTTCAACAACAACAACTCAGGATGATTATGTATTGCTGAGCTCAGGTAAATGTGTAATTTTTAAACCATAAATTGTGTAGAAATTGGCATCAAGCTGGTAGATGGACAGCGTTTTTGATTTTCTCTGTGATTGAATCGGATATATCCAAATTAGCTTAAATATTTTGAAACATGAATTAGTCATTTTGACATCAAGGTTTTTTTTCTTCGTTGTAGTGTATTTATGACTAAAGATTCATTACTCGCAGATGGATACATCTTACCGCCTCCATTGATGTATCTACTGTTGGAGTAGAAAGGATGACATTGGATTACAGAGAATGGGTTGTTCAGCATCACGCGCACCACACCATACTGTACATTGGTATCATGAGAACAGTGACACGGAAACAACAGTTACAACTTATATACGTGGGGAACTAGACAATGAAATAGTCGAAAGTAAGTTATTTGGGGCTGCCTCATCTTACTGTCTGTCTGTCGTTTAACATATTTATACAAAAGATTCCCACAATATTGAGAAGTGGTGAAAATTTAATTCATGCTTATCGTGCTTTAAATGTACTCTTTATCACAATATTTCATCAAAAATATTTCAATTACCTAAAAATGTCATCTATTGTATTGTTAAATGAACTACATGTATATACCATCTACGATCTTTGTAAGTACTCTCAATACCATTGTGCCTACTAGTAAAAGAGAATAAAGAATCTTGAATTTTGTAAACTGATAGTATTCAAATTCATGCAGAAAAATTGTAACTTAAAGGCTATTATTTACTTATTCATATTGTTTGAAGTTGATGTTGTTCTCCCGTTTAAATAATTACAAAACGACGAGATTAATGTCCTTACTTCTTAGAGCTCCAATTATGTCAAGAAGTTATTACCTAGTAGCAAAATAACTTTACATGCATGCCCCGGTGGTTTCTGTGGTGATGTGGTTAGATTATCGCGCTTTACATAACAAGTATCTCACGTTTTATGCGGGCACAAATGGCACATGAACGTAAGCTTATTACGTGAAGAAGTTTGTCAGCTATACATTCGAAATACAGATGGTCACTTCCGTCGTACATTGTAACCGGGTTTTCTCCTCCTTTATGAAAACTGGCCGCCACCGTACACCACGAAATGTAGAATTGTGGCAAAAATGACCTTTCAAAGAACAACAAAACACATTTAACCGTATTGTAAAACAGTTACTTGCATGTAAATATATAAAATAATGAATTCGAATGTTGGAAATGGCGATTTCAGTAAAACAGTATACAAATAAAGGGAGTACAGGACAAACACGGTTCCACGATCACATACAGTGACTCCCTTTGGCCAATCAGATCTAAAATTAACTGATGACAATTTCAACTAATTCGCGAGTTTTCCATGTAACACTTGCAACGGGTGTGGTATGGTAATAGGGGACATTGACTCGTTACGGGCACCTGATCCCATCACGTTTGGGATTTGCAATCGTTCTTCGTGTTGGTACCATTGTTATATCTATCTTTTCACCGAGCTTGACCTTTTTATCGAACTTAACCTTTTCATCGAACTCGAGAGGTGTCCGTGGGACATTTGCTTCGGGTTTGGCGTGCTGGCAGGGGCGCTGACTCCTTCCGGACGCCTTGTCCCATCCCAGTTCGGATTTGCAATTGTTCTTCGTGATGAGAAATGTTGTTTTATCGACCTTTTCACCGAGCTTCACTTTTTCGCCGAACTCGAAGAGTTTCCACGGTACATTTGTGACGGGTGTAAAATGGTAACAGGGGACGCTGACTCATTCCGGATACCTGGTCCTATCCCGTTTTGGATTTGTAGTTGTTCTTTATGTTATGATCAATTGTATATCCAATTTGTCGTATTCTTTTAAACTTACAGTTTCGATTCTGTATCTTTACTTACCAGTTTAATTAAAAACCACTCTTGTTTCCTGATATGTCGCGTAGAGGATCTAACGAAATCCGCTATGGGATCACAATCGAATGACCTCTCGTAGCTGTGTCACAAGAAGTTTATAGAATGGCAAAGAGATGCAATTCATTTTATAATAAAGAAATCATTTGGAGTAGCGTTGGTGATTCGATATATTCAAGGATATAAAAATAATTCTCTATTTTCGGATTCTGTGTGTCTATAATATTCTTAAATGTTTACATCCGTTTGACATTCGATAAATTTACAAGATCACCTAAGTCACATTTTCATTGGTCAGAAATGAAACACCCAAGGATTCATTCACATGTGACCCTTAAGCGGTTTTTGTTAGATAGTGTTGCAGTAGATAATGTTTGAGATAATTAGTCACCTAAAGCTACTAGTAGCACAGTATTGATTCATTCTTGATCCTGACAAATTTTGCATTTAAATCTGCTTCGTTTCTTGTTTGATTTTAGCAAAGTCTGTGAGACAAAAGTCGTCCCCAAAGTGTCCTGTAGAATTGTTTATCACAGATCCCAGAGAAAAGAACAATCACTTGACTGGAGGCAAGGACAAAATATGAAATGTTGATTTTAGTACTTCATGAGAAGAGTAGAAAATACAAATGTGATGATAACCTTTGTACACATGTTAACACGCCGGCTCAATCAGAATAATTATCATTATGATATCAAAATCTTACAGTATTGACTTAATGATTTACGTAACAAATCTACTGCTTTATATGCAGAAAAGGAAAGTATTGAAAATTCATATATATACAAGGCTATTGTGTTTCATTCATAAATATGAGACAAATAATACCCTTAGCAACGAGACAGGTGATTTTGTCCTGGTAATTGCGATAGATAAGTGTAATCTGATGTGAAATATCTGAAGAATGTAATTGTGTTTGTTTACGTGACTGACGTTAATATGTTACGCATTTTGCCACGTAAGTTCGAGATCTATTATTCTGTATTTTTAATCATGAGTTCTTCCTGTGTTAACCTTATGTTGTTGGCTACCAGTTTTTATACGTGAATTTACTTCGTTTATTACTAAAATCAGAATCAAACTGTTTTCACTTTAACTCAATCTTCAGTCAGAGTAGTACTGTATGTGTGTGTGAAATGTATTGATAATTGGTATTTTCTGGACAAATACAATGGATGCATTTAATATGGCTGATATTGTGCGATAGAAATATCACAACGGGGTTTCGATGTCGGGATGAGACGTTGTTGTATCGTTGATGTTGTTGCTGGAGTAGTATCCGCTGTTGCGTTGTAACGAACGGGGTGGGGGAATGTTGGCGAGAAGAAGAGTAAGAATCGGTGTGTGTGGCGCTGTGGGCCGTAAATAGTGAGAGTGCCGTATTTCCTATAGTCCACCAAAATACAACTCCAGGAAGAACATTGTATAAGTTGATCCGTTTTTATTGTGAAACCACAACGATGGATTAGTAAATCACAACAAATAACAATAAATGCGAATAGTTCGAAATGATGAGTAATGAATAATAAGTCCAAAATATTGAATAAAAGTAATAAGTCCTGAGTTAAAATAGAGGGCAAGTTGGATATATGACCAATAGTATACGTGGTCTCCAAAAACAAAGTAACGAGTCGGTGTTATCAGTAGTGTGTCTGATGTCCGAAATGAGGAAATAAAATTTTACTTCAATATTTAAGAGAAACTAAAACTAGACATGGTTGGTATGTCTCAACAAGTGTTAAAGTAATTGCAAAGTAAATACAAAATTAATCTATGGTAGATGTACATAAAGATTTAATCTGAAACAGTTATCTAAATGCCTTGCAGACAATTATACTTAGAGGCATTTTACCCGGGAAGTGAGTCCATTGTGTTATTAAACCTATTGTTCAAAGTGTCACTAAATCTTAGTACAGGTAACTAGAATTTGTGTAAACGAGCTGTCAATTTGAATTAAATAATACACGTGAAAAATAGAAACATAATTTTGTTTTCAAAAGTCCAGAAATGATAAAAATAAAAATGTCTGAATTCAGCTTGGTGATAATTTCCCTCCTCTCCGGGGAAAACACGTCCTCGTCTTTTAAATGAGTGAACGGTAGAAATTGCTGTCGCATCTGTAGTATTGTCTGTTGTGCCGATAAGGTGGTCTGGAATTCAATGCAATTTGTAGATTTTCAATTTCCTGTCGCTGGTCTGACATAATGTTTTCTAAGTCCCGATTTTTAACTTCTAGAGTGTCAGTTTTGTAGTTGAATAAACTGATTATTAATTTTTTCTCATGTTCACTGACAATGAGTTCCTGAACACGATACAGGATATTTCTCAACATGTCAACATATTGATTATCAAAACTGGTTGAGAAAAATATGAGGTTATGTCGACATAATTTATGTGAATATATCGTCAATATCAAGTCATTTTGTCAATCTAACGATATTAATTATCACACCATGTCGACATAACTAATCAGATTATCTCAACATATCGAGCAGTAATAAAGTTAGCGGTAATAAATTGAGCTTTTTGTAGGACTAAGAAAACCAGCAAAATGCAAATGAGAGCACAGGAAATCAATAGCAATTGGTTTCCTTAAATACGTTCCCTGCATGTAATTGTTTTGCTCAATTGACAAATTGTACAGATCTTGGACAATTCCTAGCCTGTTTATCATACCCCAATGCCTGTGTGACGAAGCACATGTTCAAAGCTATTACCAGATTATTTTACGAGTTGATCTAACATCAACGCAGTTATGTTATGCTAAGTTTTTTTTATTGGGAACAAGTTAAAGCACATTTTGCAGTATGGGGTTAATATATTATTATTATTATTATTATTATTATTATTACTATTATTATTATTATTATTATTATTATTATATTGCCGCAAAATTACACATGTATGTGCATTTCAGCAACATAAACTCAACTTCAAGATTGAAATTTCCATATCACACTTTGATTCGTATATTTTTGCTTTTTAGAATTACGAAAATATAGTAACAATTCGCTGAAATATATAGGTCTACAAGACTTGTTGAAATATATGCTATTTAAAGTTTGTAGATATTATAAATTTGCTTTAGAATCTAACTTCTCAATTATTTTTTACCATTTTACTCTTGTGATAGAATTGACATTAAAAGCGATAGACTGACTGTTAACAATTATTGCAAACGATTATTATGCAAATGAGTTTTGGTCAAGCCTCCCTTACTGTGCATTGGCAAGATCTGTCTATGAAATAAGACATAGAAGTTACGTCATTCCTCATTCACGTGATCTTAACGGATGAGAAACTCGCGGCAGTCTTTAAAAGTTGTGAAGATGTTTTACATGTACACGTATTGACCTAGAGATTTAAGACTACTGCCAGTTAGGAAGTATAGCGTAAGGGTATAATACTGCCCTGTCACATTGAAATTTATATCGACGAAACGATGTTTATAAGCACAAGATTTTAAAATCATATCGCTGATCTATGTAGTTTGTTTTATAATAAATAAGCCATCATTTCTCACGTTAGGCCAAATGTCTGACCCGATTTTTAATTACTTTTTTGTAAAACCTAATTTTACCGAATTAAAAAGTATTCTGTATACTCGGTGTATTATACCTCATTAAAACTTACGATTGCCATCAATTCGTATCAGTACTTTGGTTGGAATTGAAATACTATTTATAATTACATGAAATACGTATGTATTTATACGTGAAATTTAATTGTATAATTTTATGTATCGTTTGCCTTATTTTGCAATGGAAAACAATGATTACAAACTTATAATCGAAATAAGAATGTATTGTTGCTGTATTGTTGTGTAACGACCCACACAAGAATTTTTCACTCATATGCCGGTGGAGGGCTTCAAATTTTGGGCTATGCTTGCACTTACGGCCGTTAAACAGTGAGGATTCGTTAACATACCGACACCTACTGTGACACGGGACCTCAGTTTTTACTTTCACGATTATGAAAAGTTTTGATTAAACAAGGGGGTAATTTACTTTAGTGCCAAACCTTTTTTTACATTTACCATTTATGCATCAACAGTCTGGGCTCGGCACCATAAATGTTAAGAATTACTGACGTGTATTCATCTCTGGCTAATAATGACTTAATTATAATTCTAGGTGCCTTTACACGTAAGAATAGATACAATTTGAACATTTCTTTTCATACTTGTAGTCATGGAATTGTGAGTTAGGGACTATTTTGCCAAACGTTGTCCTGCATATTGTATTTTTCTGAAAATCTTAATATTTTGTCACTAAAACCAAACTGAAAAAGGTGTATTTTGTTGTGTACATATTTTGCAGAACTTCCATCTAATATATGTCCACATTTTATGAATGCAAATATATCGATTAAAGAAAACGTTCTACATGTGTATACCCATGGTGACAATTTTTGTTAGTTATAGTCCCCTATCGGAGGGCAATATAGTTTTATTTGTCGACTGTCTGTCCAAATAACTTTGTCATCGCAACTCCTGCTGCTCGCCATTGTTACAGAGTTATTGTCCTTGAACTTAGAAATTTATGCTTTAATGATACCAATTCCTCCTAGACGCATGAATGGACTCTCTTGAAAGTTTGCAAAAGGAAGATCGCAACATGAAATTTGCTCAAAGGGGGGAGAATGCTGCTTGACGATTTTTGAGGGAGTTATTGCCCTTGGACTTAAAATGTTTTGTTTTAATGATACCAACAAAAATGTCATCTTCATTCTAGTGTTATATCCCATTTGTTGTTTTATTTGCTATACCATGCTCACCATACCTGGTGCAGATATCTATCTTACGTAACTTGGTAGGGGACTGTTAGTTCTTCGAATTAGCTTTGTTTGAGATACTTCTTGTTTTAATACAGTTAACTAAAGCTCCATAAAGTTTTCTAATGAAAGTACCAATAAATGGATCACATTTTGTGACTAGAGCTCAGCCCAACGGTTGATATGTGATTGAGAAATTACAACGGTGTAAAACAGAGCTTCATATATGGTGACTGATTTGTGCCATCTTGATTCTCGCCAAGCGAAAACTCGCTAATTAGCAATTTTCGGGACGAAATTGCATTGCAGTTGGATGCAGGTTTTCCACCGGAATAACTCTTTTAAATCGATTCTATTCATTCAAAATATTTGATGTCGCTGTTAAAAGAGGGATGAATTTATATGAGCTTGATACAACACACAATGATTTTGTTTAGGTCATCTACAGCTTATGTATATTTATATGAGCTTGATACAACACACAGTGATTTTGTCTATGTCATCTATAGCTTATGTTTATTTATATGAGCTTGATACAACACACAGTGATTTTGTCTATGTCATCTATAGCTTATGTTTATTTATATGAGCTTGATACAACACACAGTGATTTTGTCTATGTCATCTATAGCTTATGTATATTTATATGAGCTTGATTCAACACAGTGATTTTGTCTATGTCATCTATAGCTTATGTATATTTATATGAGCTTGATACAACACACAGTGATTTTGTCTATGTCATATATAGCTTATGTTTATTTATATGAGCTTGATACAACACATAGTGATTTTGTCTATGTCATCTATAGCTTATGTATATTTATATGAGCTTGATACAACACACAGTGATTTTGTCTATGTCATCTATAGCTTATGTTTATTTATATGAGCTTGATACAACACACAGTGATTTTGTCTATGTCATCTATAGCTTATGTTTATTTATATGAGCTTGATACAACACACAGTGATTTTGTCTATGTCATCTATAGCTTATGTATATTTATATGAGCTTGATTCAACACAGTGATTTTGTCTATGTCATATATAGCTTATGTATATTTATATGAGCTTGATACAACACACAGTGATTTTGTCTATGTCATATATAGAGCTTATGTTTATTTATATGAGCTTGATACAACACATAGTGATTTTGTCTATGTCATCTATAGCTTATGTATATTTATATGAGCTTGATACAACACACAGTGATTTTGTCTATGTCATATATAGCTTATGTTTATTTATATGAGCTTGATACAACACACAGTGATTTTGTCTAGGACATCTATAGCTTATGTTTATTTATATGAGCTTGATACAACACACAGTGATTTTGTCTATGTCATATATAGCTTATGTATATTTATATGAGCTTGATACAACACACAGTGATTTTGTCTATATCATCTATAGCTTATGTATATTTATATGAGCTTGATACAACACACAGTGATTTTGTCTATGTCATCTATAGCTTATGTATATTTATATGATCTTGGTTCAATACTTAGTGATTTTGTCTAGGTTATCTATAGATTATGTATATTTTGCTTATTACTGTGATTAGTATCAACGTTGTTGTTTTTTTTATCACCGATAGAACGTCAATAAACATTTACATTAATATATAAAAAAATACATTTAATATATTTTTAACTACAAGAACGAATGTTTGTTGTATTTGTTAAATAAATGTATACAAAGAACATTACTGTAAATATAGGTTTATCTGACAGAATGAATATTTGTTTTGCATGTGAGTTTTTTATTGGTCTGGATAATTAGCCCAGGTCTGCCATTCTCTCATGAATAATTCATTTTCCCCAGTGATTGTATGTTGGAGTTTTTCAATTTTAAAATATGTTTTTAAATGTTGTTGAAGAAAAGACATAAATTTTTTGTAGTTTGGTTTTAAAAATTTAATATCTGATCCATATTAAAATCATGTTATCAACTTTGTTTTTTGTTACATTTACATATTTTCCTAAAATAAATGA
This sequence comes from Atrina japonica, assembly GCA_030159075.1. Classification (NCBI taxonomy): domain Eukaryota; kingdom Metazoa; phylum Mollusca; class Bivalvia; order Pterioida; family Pinnidae; genus Atrina; species Atrina japonica. Next base: position 200,242 of record BROG01000840.1, read on the forward strand.
AGTTTAAATTGATATTTTGATTGTAAAGCGATTGACTGAAGAGATGAAGTAGTGTTTTAACATGTTGACAATTCCAAAAAGGTACTTCAATATTACAAAATGTACATTCTGGATTTGAGTTATTTATTTTGTTTAAAAGCCAATTTGTACCAAGGATTCTATAGTTAACGCCGGGTTTGGATCCACTTTAAGTAAGTGCTTGTTAGAGTTTTGATTGGTAGATTATAAGTAAGTTTCCAATCACTATTATTAATGTTGAAAAGTGTGTTCCATTTAAGAATTGATACCGGAGTTATCTTACTAGAACATAATGTCTTACACATATCTATTGCTCCTTTCTTCATTTTATTAAAAAATCTGAATATTAATTGGCAATACTGGGTAATGATTATCTTTTGAAATTTTAATATTGTCTTGTTTAAGGATGTTTTTACTGCCTCGATGATACCCAAGTATGTAAGGAAATTAGTCTCAATAGTATATTTATTTTGAAATTCTTGAAAACTATAATATTTGTTATTGTCGTTTACTAAATCTTTTATATATCTTACTCCTTTGTCGTGCCACCCTTTGTGAAAAACTGTATTATTTCCAACTTTTTTGTTTTTGTTGAACGATATAGAAAATCGCATAGATATACTATTTGTGTGAATATATTTGTTTACGATAAGTTTCCAGGATTTAAAAACTTCTATCCAAAATTGATTTTCAGTTGTTTTTGTATTATTTTCTTTTCTATGATTTCTGGACCGCAGTTTATGACTTTGGACATGTTAACGTTAGAGTCTAATATGTGTTTCCATTTTCCTATACCATATAAATATTTTTTATCCAGGTAGATTTGAGAGAAATTATGAATGAATTTATATTCATTATTTTTAAGCCCCCCTTTTCATCATTTAGCATTGATATTTCTTTTACCATCCCACATTTAAGTCATTTATGAATTTTTCACCAGAATTGGGTAGTGAAATAAATAAATGATTCATTTGAAATATTAAAAGGGATTTCAAAATTGTTATCTTACGTAGAGGAGTAAGATTTCTTTTGGTCCACAAAGTCATAATTCGTTTAAGACGTGCATGTTTTTTGTCAAAGTTTAACTTAGGTATATTATGAATATTAACATCGAAATCTATGGCTAATATACTGAACGTACTTTTGCCCCATTGCAATCTATTCATGACACAATTTGTCATTTATATTCTTTTTAGCCTATCCAAAATAACCGGAGTTTAGGAAAAAATTATATTGAGTCCATATAAAGTGCCAAATTTAATAATGTCTTTCATTGTGGCGTCAAATGAGTTTTCAGTTCCATTCAAAATCATGGTTGTAGCGTCTGCAAATTGTGATTCCTGTTTTATTCCTTTGCTATTTATATTTATTCCCTGAATGTGAGTATTTGATTTTATTTTTAAAGAAAGGATCTCTGCATATATTATAAAAATGTGTGATGCTATAGGATCATCTTGACGACAACCGCGCTGAATACTAATTTTATCTGAAATATTGCCCCCCCCCCTCATTAATGGTTGAATATATATTATTATGTAATGTTTTTATCCATTTTTTAATGGAGGTACCAAAATTAAAAATAAAAACATTTTTTTTTATAAATTTCCAATCTATTGAATCGCATGCTTTTTCAAAATCAATAAGTAGTAGAAGTCCTGGAATATCATGTTTTTCAGTGTAGTTCATCATATCATAAACAAGTCTTGTATTTTCTCCTATAAATCTGTCAGAAATAAAACCAGTTTGATCTTCGCTAATAATTTTATTTAATATTTTTATTCTATTGGATATAACACCAGATGCTTTTTATAGACAGTATTTAGTAATGTAAGAGGACGCTAGTTTTTAAGATATTGTTTTGGTTTATAACCTTTAGGTAAGCTGGTAACGATGCCATGTTTTTGTGTGATAGAAAGATCTAACGATAAAATGACCTAATTTTTGCCAAAACATTGTAAAAATTCTACTGTAAAGCCATCAGAGTCCGGGCTCTTGTTGTTTTTCATTCTTGTTAAAGTTTCGCTGGCTTCTTTATATGTTATGAGGCCTTCAGGTTTCTCAGCTTCCTGATCTGTGGGTCTAAGGATATCTATATCTTTTATATCATATATTCATTTAGGTTTATATCAGTAATATTAGGGTTCAGGGTATATAACTTTTTATATTTACATACCGACTGCAATTCCCTTCAATGCAAGTATATAGAGCGATATATTTCATATTCCGGTAAACACAGTCGCGTGCCCCGAGTATTAACCACTTTACTTTTCAGTGTACGAATACATGAACGAATCAATAAAAAATAGAATATCACATGTTTATTTCTTATATATTTAATCTTAAAAGCCATACATTAGGCCTACCACAAAACAAATAAAAATCACAGAAAGAAATCGGAAACACGAGACTACATCTGTAGCACATTGTACAGCCTACAGGCCCATATCGCGATATATCTAGGTCATGTTATGACCAGAACCACAGACCACCGTCTGGCTTCATAGTTACAACAAAAAGAAATAAAGTAAGGCCTAGTGCAACTTTGTCAAGCATCTCTTGATAAACAAGTCGATTTGTTTGCCTTCACTGGATATTCCTATCAGAAACAATTCGTCACCCGCATCGTGTGAAATTAGGTCGTGTGAAATGGGCCTACTTACGTAGGTTACGTACCAATCAGTCATCGTGGTTCCCAGCTGCTTGGTAAAAATGTCAAATAAAATGACTACTTTCAGTTGTCATAAATTAATATTAGCTGTCTCACTTCTTGTAAGTCACACTAAATCTTTCTATAGTATATCCCATTAATAATATATCAGAACACAGCAGTTTAGCTGTTACATCATATGAAAAAACCTCCTACCGCAAAGCCAATTACATCGAATGAATTTCATAACAAGCTGACTACAGATTAAAATAAAATGGTAAAATATATAAATATAAGGATTGTTATTCATCGTGCTGCACATTGAATTTTTTTTCCATAATGCATTGCCTTTATACTCGATGAAGTCCAAAAAAATGAAAAACAAACCTTAAATAAAAATCTTCTTTTTTTTTTTTTTTAAGAAAGTTTTATTGCCCAGATATATTAGTATTTCAGTCTGCCAGGGTTGGGGCCCTGGGTTCAGACTGATCACAATGGTTCATACAACTCCAACTGTTAGTAACAATATAATGATATGAATCTAATATACCTGTACTATATAATCATATATGTTATATAGTTTAATTAAATAAGAATATAATATGTATGTTAATTTTAAATTTCCATTTTGAATTATTTGAATTATTTTAGATTGAAAATATTAAATGCAGTTTTTTTTTCCTGGGCAATAGACAGAAGAAGTGTAGAGCAGAATATAGTGATAGATAGTCAAAGTGAAAGATAATAAGAAAAATTAAAAAAAAGAAAAATAAAAAGAGACAAAAGAAACTTACTCCTATCTGATATTTAAAGACATATACATACAAATTCATATACATATACACACAAATATTGATATCTCATTTGTACATGCACAATAGATGTATATGTGCACACTGCATTATCCATGCATGTATCTTCACTTATCCATGTCAATTATAATGTACATATACAAAATTGTAATTATAAACATTTTTGTAAGGGTGGTAACTAATATAGTATATTGTTCTGTTTCAGTAACTATTGTGTTCAAATGACAATATTAAAAGTTTTTAGGGATTGGCTTCAGAATCTTCAAATAAATTGTTCCATGGGGACCATATTTTAGCGAAGACTTCATTTTTGTCATTCTTGCGTGCAATAAATTTCTCTGTTATATAATTATATTGAACGTGATTAGTAAAAAAATCTTGGACTTGTTTAAGTATTTCTTCTTTTTATGTGATTGCATTTCCACCATTTGCCACTATTTTTTGGTGTTATTTTATTAACAAAGTTATGATTTTCTAATCCAAAAATATTTTGTAGGCTTTTCATAGTTGATTATTCATTCAGCACTTGATCTAATAAGTTTGCCCTGTAATTTGGATTCACGTAATGTCTGAAGTTCATGTTTTTATTCATCTAATGAAGTTATATTATCCTTATTACCTGAGTTTTCTAATTCATTTATTTTATGTATTAATTGTTTTTCAATTTTTTCTTGTTCTTTCTTTTTATATGAGGAGAATGATATTGTTTTACCACGAATTTTCATTAACATTGTTTCAAGAAACAGTTGATCATCAATAATTAGTTGAATAAGTGAATAACTTTGACGGTGTAAGTAATCAATGTTATATATTGGCAATACATATTCAACGATAGTGATTTAAATTGTTTTATTTGTAAGTTCAAGATAATCTTTGTCAGCCAAAAGTGAGTTATTTAATTTCCAAAGTCCCTTTCCTTTAATAAAGTCATTAATACTTAGTGTTATACAAGTGGCAGAGTGATCAGATCTATATCCAAATTCAATCGAGGAAATAAGAAGACAAGTGAGAAGATTCTCGGATATTAAAATTAAGTCGTCTACATTGTTTAAATGGGGTTTTTCTGCGCAAGGTATATCTTTTGGAATTAGGTTGTAGTTCACAATATGGGTCGATTAAATGTTTATTTTCAATAATGGATTGTAAATGTTAATATAATATTGGCTATCAAGAGTGGTGTTCAATATTAAGTTAAAATCACCACATATTATAAATTCATTGTTATCAAGATATTCTATTGTTTCATCAACATATAAAGGTATGTCATTATTTGGTACATATATTGTTATAACTGTTATAAGTTTATTATCAATTTTTAACTCTACAGCTAGAAGGGTTCCATTGTTGTCTTGTTTTTGTCTGATGAACTTATACTCAAAATTTGTATTAAATAATATTCCAACTCCTCTACTATAAGAACTATCAGAAGAAAATATACATTCATCACCCCAGTATTTATATATTTATTTATCAACATTACATAAACACGTGTTTGTTGTTTACGTTAGCTGTGATTGACTAGTTTATAAATATACACATAGTAGTAATTCCCGTCATACAGGTATTCATGATTATTGCAAGGGTATTTTGTGATAACGTAATTAATGTTTTGAATGAATGTAAGATATTTGCCATTCCAAGGCTCTGCATTTACAAGTCTTTGGACAATAAGGGACCCACCCACCCGTTATTATATTTAATGTATTGTTTTACTTTCCTGTTATGGATTTATTTTATTCATTTTGAACTCAATTAATGACAAAACTTGTATTTTGTAGATTATTAACCGAGTATTAACCACTTTACTTTTCAGTGTAAGAATACATGAACGAATCAATAAAGAATAGAATATCACATGTTTATTTCTTATATATTTAATCTTAAAAGCCGAATTAGAACATGAATATCATTTTCTTTGTCTTTTGCAAAATGAGTGTCTTGAAGACAGTAAATATTATATTTTAAAGTTTTTAAATATGATAAAACATCTCGTCGTTTATTCTTATCACCAAGGCCTTGGCAATTAGCTGAAAGAATTTTCAATTCTGTCATTTTATATGTTTAGTACATTTTAAATGTTCAAATTTACTCTCAGTAATTAACATTTGTGCAACAGAAGGCCAACAACTCTCTTGGAAAGGGGATCGATTTTGAAATACGGCGGAAAATGATAGGTAATAATGGATATTAAAGTGAGCATTATTAGGATGCACGGAGTAACATTGATTAGTGCGGAATGGGAGTGATCAATACTCAAAAATAAAATATTATTATATTCTTAAACAAAACATTGTAGGTAGATAGACAAATAACATATTATATAATTTTCATATCCTGAACACATTGTATATGTAATGTGACACGAGTTTTGTGAATGACAAAGACAAATTTACATGAAACAGCAACAATACGTAGAGTCCTGCACTGAGAAAAATAAAGATATTCATGGTTGATAAAATCGATTAATTAGATAGAATTTGTAAACAAACTACTCTTAAAACACCAATTTGGTTCAATGACAAAGTAAAAATTAATAATAAAACTGTATTCTACAGAGACTGGTACAGCAGGGGTATTACTGTTGTGAGTGACCTATTGAAGGATGTTCGTAACAAAATATTTTACAATTTTGAAGAGTTTAAAAGAAAATATGGTATACAAGTTAATTTTTTGAAATATTTTGGACTTATTACTGCTATTTATAAGCTTTTCCCCTTTTATAATTTACAGGAATATAGTACACTAGTAAAGCCCTTCATACCTTTAAATATCACATTTTGTTTCAGTAAATCAAAGGGCTCCAAAAATATTTACAACATGCTTAACACAAATAATGCAGAGCCTAAAGGAATAAAAAGATGGAAAGAAATAGTTCAAATAGACCAAAGAATACAGGAAGAAATTTTTGAACAAATTTTTACCTCAACAAAAAATAAAAAGATACAATGGTTTCAATTCAGAGTAGTGCGTAATATACTAACAACAAATTTATTTATAAGTAAAATAGATAAAGATGTAAGTCCACTTTGTAATTTTTGTAACAAAAGAAACTGAGACAATTATCCACATCCTTTGGGAATGTCAAGAAGTTAAAAAATTCTTGAATAATTTCAAATCCCTATTAGACAGCTTCTCAATTCCATTTTTAATAAACAAATATTTATTTGTACTTGGTTTACATGTACTTCCAGATTACAATAATAATTACCAAAATAAAACAAATACTGAAATATTTTTGATTATAAAACAGTATATTTATAAAACTAGATGTTGGTGTAAACCATTAAATATTCGAGCTCTTATTCACGTAATCTATGACTATTATCAAGTAGAGTTATGTATTGCTAACAGTAAAGGTGCAAATTGTAAGAGTAAATTTGATAAAAATTGGGAAAACTGGAAAAATTTACTTGAAACCTTTAACTTCAATGATAAAGCACTAATTTCATCATTATTATTGATATTGTTTTCATCTGAGGACTTCTGACAACTTTTCTTAAATAAAACAAATTTGATTGTTTATATCTAAATACATGTATATTTGCATGTATAAGGAACTGAGTTTACATGCATATAGGTATACAAACAAATAAATATTTTGTTTATAAATATACAGTTGATATGTTTTTTCAATTTTCTATACTGAATGTAACACAAATATCTCATTTTCTAGCAACCAATGCATACCTTCTAAGGTGCATACAGTGAAAGCTATCTCTTACCCCTACTTTTTTCTCTTCTTCCATATCTCTCTTTATATTGAAATGTTATGGTTTGTTTGTATATGTGTTTGTAATTTTGCTTTTCTTCTTGTTTCCCAATATCGTTTCCTCTTTATTAGTATGAGTGAGCCCTGAGTGTTTGAGAGGTAGAGTGAATGGAAGGCTAGTACTAGTCAGCCGAAAAACTCCATACCCCCTAGCCAGGTGGGTCTGTAGGAGTTATGTCAAATCCTGGCTATACAAAGCTGAATAAAGTGTGAAAAAAAAATTGTAAACAAGCTCATCAGTCAAGACAATATATATATATATATATATATATAAATATATATATATATATATATATATATATATATATATATATATATATATGTGTGTGTGTGTGTGTGTGTGTGTGTGTGTGTGTGTGTGTGTGTGTGTGTGTGTGATTTTTTATAAAAACTGGTTGGTAAATGGTTCTTGGTATAAATAGATAGGTACCAGGATTTGTTTCAGAAACTATAATGATAAAATTATGTTATACGTTAGTAGCATATTTCTCAACTTACAGCCACATCTAACTGAATCATAATTTACTTAGTATTATACTGAATTAACTGTTAGATAAACTATTCCTTTTTGTTAGACACACAAGCAATTGATATGATTGATCCTACACACATATACACATACATACATACATACATACATACATACATACATACATACATACATACAGACATACATAGCCAATGATGAAAATAATAGTGTAGTGCTAATAATAACTAACATATGTATAGATATTTGAACCGTAGTATGAGCCACTGATATATGTAAATAAATTGAAAAATATCTTGTGAAAAATAAGTACAATGTCATTAATTGTTAATACACTCTTTTGTACTCTTCTATGGTATCTTATGTAATACGCACGCACATGAACACATACATGCGTACGTTATGATAAATTATTGTGTATTGAGACATTAATATATACACAGACGGTCGTACCGTGTCATGAAATATTTATTTAATACACTAATTTACTCTTATACGGTATCTTAGATATGTACACATACATCTGTAAGTTATCCAGAATCATTGTGTATAGTGACTTAATTGATACACACACATGCATATATACATGTGTACGTTACCATGATGCATTGTGTATAGTAACATGATTAATATACACGCAATGGTTCGTTCAGTGACATGAAATAATGATGCACTCAAATTTAGTTTTCTATAGTATCTTGTACGCACAAACATGTGTATATACACATACATGAATCTAATGTAATATTCAACAGTATCTTATATAATACGCCCACATATGCATATATAAAAGTGTACAGTAACATGGTTAATACACATGCAGTCGGTCGTAAAGTGTCATGAAATGTTGATGTACTCAAATTTACTCTTCTACAATATCTTAGATGTCTAATACGCACACACATGCATATATACATGTGTATGTTACCACGAACAATTGTGTATAGTGAATGATTAATAAACACGTATACAATTGTATAACAGTATAATAAAATAATACACTCTAATGTACCGTTGTACAACCGAACTTTAGATATGCCGAGTTTATCGTAATATTTAAGAAAACGTAGAAGTTTCCATACACTGGATTACTTTTTTTGAAAATTATAGATGTAAGTGTCACTAAATTGGCATGAACTGGATCACCGGGTGATTGGTGGGAGGCCGAAGGGAAGACGTCTGTGGGGAGCAAATTACACAAAGAATGTTTGCATAGAGAGAAGAGAAAAAGAAAAAGAAAAGGAAAAAGAAAAGAGAGAGAAGGAAAGAAGAAAAGAAAAGAACAGTAGTGAAAGAGAAAAAGATTGTTAACATATCTACATAACCAATACTATGTATTTGAAAATAGTTATCTTATTATTAGCAAGAGATGGAATGACAAGGAACGAGGAAAAGTAACATTGTGATACATGTTGTTTATACAGGTACCGGTGCGGTCTTTTTTAAGTTATAATAAAATCATAGAGTGCTTGATATGAATTCAAATACTATATCTTTGGAGGGTCAATTTGCTGGAGTAAATATTTCACGTGCATAAAACATATATGTTACTATCGACTGACAAAGATTATAATTATCACCGGTACATGTATGATTCAACTTTCGTTTGAAACAATCGATTCAATAGTTGTCAACTGACATTCAATATTAATGAAATACGATATTTTCTAAGATGTATTTAGAACAAAAATGTATTATCATTAAACAGATTACGTAAAACAATGGAAAAACAGGAAGCAAGACAAAACACGGACTCCTTGTTATACCTGAGTTGGAATCAACAACTTTGACAGGCCATGATTTGAAAAAAATATATATAAGAGATGTGTTAAATGTAGTAGAGAACTCCAAGAAATGAATGGTATAGTTGACAGTAAAATATTGTTGTAAAATTGTTATTAAAAAGAAAAGTAGAAGAATTACACGGTTAAGTAATGCGCACTGGATGGATATTATTCAGAATGAAGCTTAATACCACGGGTAGTTCGCAGGAAACTTCACAGATTTACCAAGACATCCATACTACTATGTATGTATTTAACCACGGACGCGTACACAGAATAAAAAAGAATTTGAAAAAGGAATAAAAACTAGATGTATATACATAATAGTTATGATCAGTGGAGCATCCACAAACTGGGTTGTGGTATAACGACTATCAGTTAAGGAAGTTAGTGGTGATTTGAAGTAATCCATAGAGATTCTAATGTGACTGGGATCATAAGGAGATTCTTGAATAGTCTAGCAGCCAAATACGCAATTTTAAAGTTAAAATTCCGATCTTGGCAACTTTTGTTTGACATATTAATATTCATGTAATACATTGTTTAGTTTAGTCGTTTGAATGTTCGTTTATCGGTGTTTTATAATTATAAGTTATATGGTGGCGGTCGGTTATCAGTAATGGAACACATAACCATGCATTTATCTTTCAAATAAACGGGGTTTTCAAAATAAGCGGGTAATAATGGTAATAAAGAATTGACTCCTTACTCACATACTCCTTTTTGGGTATTGCATGGAAGGCATTGTTCACGTGAATGCTATCTCAATATTTTAATCACCGGTCATACCAATATTATCCTTTGATTCGTTTTGCGTAAAAATATAATTCTACTTGCATTTCCAACAGAAATATCGAGTAAGTACAGTGCAATTACAATATTATGTTTTAATCAGTAATAGGTAGCTATCTCTGTTTATTTACGTCATGATGAAGTATTTACCTATGCATATAATCATACATCTCTCTTTCAACCTCAGTTTATCTCATTTACATCGTTTACCCCATATTGTCATTAAATAATATTGATTTTTCTCACAACAGCAGAAAAAACAGCAACAAGAACAACAACAACAACTAATAATAATAATAATAATAATAATGAAAAGACGTTTAATTGAATTGAATTAATTAATTATAGTTCTAAAACCAAACTCAGATAAATCATGATGACCATGTATCCACTATGCATGTATGGTGTTTGTTGATTTTCTTGAGGTCCGTTTATCCAATAAGTATGTTTTTGTTTATGGGTTTTCTTGGGGTCCAAGTAAAATCATAATGTATGTACGTAGTTTATGGATTTTCTTGAGGTTCGTGTATCCACTATATATGTCTGTCTGTCTGTCTGTCTGTATATGTCTGTCTGTATATGTATGTATGTATGTATGTATGTATGAATGTTGTTTGTGGATTTTTTGGAGGTCCGTTTATCCATTATGTATGAATTCTGTTTGTGATTTATTTTGAGGTCCATTTATCCACTATGAATGCTGATTCGGATTTTCTTGATGTCCGTGTATCCACTATGTATGCATGTTGATTGTGAATTTTCTTGAGGACCGTGTATCCGCATTGTATGTAGTTTGTAAATTTTCTTTTAAGAATTTAGGTATATATATATTGTTTTTGAGTTGTCCGTTTATCCTCTATGTTTGAATGATGTTTGTAGATTTTCTTGAGGTCAGTGATTCTCCTATGTATGTATGTTGTTTGTGCATTTTCTTAAGGTCCGTTGATCTACTACGTAAGTTATTTGTAGATTTACTTGAGGTCCGTGTATCCACTATGTACGTATATTGTTTGTGGATTTTCTTGGGGTCCGTGTATCCAATATGTATGTTGTTTATAAAGTTTTTGGAGGTCCGTTTATCCACTATGTATGTATATTCTTTCTGGATTTTCTTAAGGTCCGTGTATCCACTATGCAAGTATGGTGTTTGTGGATTTTCTTGAAGTCCGTGTATCCACTTTGTATGTGTGTTGTTTGTGGATATTCTTGAGATCCGTTTATCCACTATGTATGTTGTTTGTATATTTTCCTGAGGTATCTACTATGTATGTTGTTTGTGGATTTTCTTGAGGTCCGTGTATCCACTATGTATGTATGTATGTTGCTTGTGGATTTTCTTGAGGTCCGTTTATCCACTATGTATGCTGTTTGTGGATTTGATTTTCTTGAGGTCCGTGTATCCACTATGTATGTATATTCTTTCTAGATTTTCTTGAGGTCCGTGTATCCACCATGAATTGAATTGAATTGAATATGTATGTTGTTTGTGGATATCCATGAAGTCCGTGTATCCAATCTGTATGTTGTTTGTTCATATTCTTGAGGTCTGTGTATCCACAATGCATGTATGTTGTTTGTGGATTTTCTTGAGGTCCTTGTATCCACTTTGTATGTATGTTGTTTTTTGATATTCTTGAGGTCCGTTTATCCACTATGTATGTTGTTTGTGGATTTCTTGAGGTCCATGTATCCACTATGTATGTATGTATGTTGTTTGTGGATTTTCTTGAGGACCATGTATCCACTATGTATGTATGTATCGTATGTATGTATGTATGTATGTATGTATGTATGTATGTATGTATGTTTTTGGATTTTCCTGAGGTCCGTGTATCCACTATGTATGTATGTTGTTTTTGGACTTTCCTTAGGTCCGTGTATTCACTATGTATGTACGTTGTGTTTGGATTTTCTTGAGGTCCGTGTATCCACTATGTATGTATGTTGTTTTTGGATTTTCCTGAGGTCCGTGTATCCACTATGTATGTATGTTGTTTTTGGACTTTCCTTAGGTCCGTGTATCCTCTATGTATGTATGTATGTTGTTTGTGAATTTTCCTTAGGTCCGTGTATCCACTATTTATGTATGTATGTATGTTGTTTGTGGATTCTCCTTAGGTCCGTGTATCCACTATATGTATGTTGTTTGCGGATTTGACCATGTGTGACATATCAAAAATGATATTCAGCTTAGTAGGTTCTAAACTCATCAGTTGACATCCTTAATATCACATTACACCGATAGTGCGGTATTCAGAGGATTCTAATGGTATAAAGTAATCAAAGTACTGAAAGTACTGATGCGAGATGATGGAAATCGTAAATTTTAATGGGGTTTAATACACTCAGTATACTGAATACTTTTAAATTCGGTAAAGTTAAGAATAGATAAGCGATATGATTATAAAATCTTGTGCTTATAAACATCGTTTCATCGATATTAAATTTCTATGCGACAGGACCGTATTATACCTTTACTGCCGCGAGTTTCTCATCAGTTAAGATCACGTGAATGAGGAATGCCGCAACTTCTATATCCAACTTCACAGGGAGATCTTGCCAATACACAGTAAGAGAAAGGTTGTCCAATACCAAAACTCATTTACATATGAATCGTGCGCAAGAATTGTTAACAGTCCAGTCTATCGTTTTTAATAGTATAATGGTAAAAAATAATTGAAAATCAACATTCTAAAGCAAATTTATAATATCTTAAAATTCATAAAGGACGCCAAACTGACCTTTAGCATATAAGTTTTGTAGATATATATTTTTCAGAGAATTGTTACTATATTTTCGTCATTTTAAAAAAGCAATAGTATGCGAATAAAAGTGTGATTTGGAAATTTCAATCTTGAAGTTGAGTTTATGTTACTGAAATGCACATACATGTGTAATTTTGCGTCAATGTAAAGTGTCATTAACCCCATACTGCAAAATGTGCTTTGACTTGTTCCCAATATACAACTTACCATAACATAACTGCATTGATGTTCCATCAGCTCGTAAAAATGGATACAAATTGTACTAAGTACCAATTGATAATCGAAACTAAAGTCCATTAGAACACAACAAATTTGATGTGCAAAAGAACAATTGTGAATCCGAAACGGGATAGGACCAGGTGTCCGAAAGGAGTCAGCGTCCCCTGCTGGCATGCCACACTCGACGAAAATGTTCCATAGAAACTGTATCATGGCATATCTGGTACAATACAATTCAGACGGAAATGCAATGCAGGTGATAGATACAATGGCATTTTTATTCAGTATATGATGTTGCTCCTGTATCAAACATGAATTTCTGTAGGAGTATTGTTCAACATAATATCGTCTTTGACACTTACGTTGCCTATTTCGTCTGTCAAACACGATATTACTCGTTTAGAACTAAGAAATCCAAATTACCTAAATTGATTTCCATAGTATTGAATTCAATACTGAACTGCGATGCATGTGTCCGCCAACCATCCTGCTGTTAATTGACAATAGGTATATACTGACCATACTTTACATCGTAACAATTTTTATTTTTCGTCAAGAGGGGCGTAAAAGACTTTTTGCGTGGTCACGTTTTCTCAGAATGTAAAAACAGACCGGGCCAGATGTCACCAAATGTACTCAGTACTCAAGCTCAACTATTATTCATGATTTTAAGGTAAAAATACACAAAACTTAACTCTGTACCTGGACATATTTGTATGTTGACAGCATACAATTGTAAATAATGATAAAAATTATTGTTTATTTTAAGAAAATTTCAGAAATATTAAAAATCAGTTTGAGTACGTACTCAAATTTTGAGTACCGTATTCAACGTATTTATTCATTTTACATGAAAATCATAAGTGTGACGCAAAAATTTTAACGAAATAAAAATTGGGCTTGAGTATTGTTGAGGTTGGGTTATGTCACAAAACATTTAGAGTCCTCGTTTTTAATTGTATTTATGAGTTATTCAGCACGGGCGGGGTTCGAGTTGTCGTGCTCGCCATCCTCGTGCTATATCACTCATACAATTGAACACTCATTGTTCCCACTGAATTGCGTGCCAAGGACGAGTCAGAATGCATATATCTAAAAGTTCGAATATCTTGACTTTATATGGATGAATTTACAGCGAGAAAAATTGAAATTAATTTCGATTACATTTATTATTGTTTTTGCGACAAGATTGATTTCTTAATATTATTTAATTTTTAAACCGTAAAGCTAATTCATTACTAATTTCATTACGTGTTGTAGCAAATAGTTATTGGTGACCTAACAATACATTCTAGGGAGGGGTGATCTAGAAGTTTCGAAATATCTCACAAATGTGATTTAAAAACGGATATCTTACAAAACCATTAAACCTGACTGAGATCTTGTAAACGACCTTCTAGACTTTACAAGATATCATGCAAACATTTTATAATATGAAATCTACCTTTTATCAATTTGTTTAACATGTTCCTTGTTCTTTTACCTAAGAAGACATCTTTTAGAACAACATTTTACAAGTTGACCCTTTTATACCTATCACTTTATAGAATAAGTATCCTAAATAAATTTGATAAAGAAACGACAGAATTGTAATGTTTGGTTTACGTGTTACAGCCATTTCATTCAAAACTCTTGATAAGGTCCCTTCAGTCCACGAATAGATTATTTCTGATAAAAGTACAGTTTAAGTAGATCAAAGTAAGATAAAAATTTGTCCGGCATAAATTGGTCATAATGACAAAGGTTATATCGATGATAATTCGTTATAGACACAATAGTACACAGGCCAGGTTTTGTCAATGTTCCAGAAGTCCAACATGAACTCACTGACTGACAAGTTGCAAAATCTTTTCGTGTTGAATAACAGATTCATATTTTATTTTGAAAATTCATTATCTTCTGTTTCTTATTAGTTTTCGAGCCATCATATGAAAAAATTTGTTTCTTTAGAAAATCAAAGTTCAGTTTTTTGACAGTGCCAACGACAATACTGTTGAATCATGGAATGGAACCCGACTCACAGCAGACGTTAGTGTGTACGGTAGATATTCTAGCCCAATGATTGCTATGCCAATCCGACCCAGTGTTGTATATCCTTCCACTTTGAGAGTTTAAAAACGATTCAATAGTGTGTAAATTGGTGCAGATGTAAAAGTGGAGATAAATACATTTATATATATATATATACGTATACTAGATATCACATCTCTGGACGTACTACAAACCATCTAAATGGTCACTGTAGAATGAAGTTTTCTAAGTTTGATATTATTTTGGTAAACAGTTGACTTTCCTATATATCTTTTAAAGAGCTAAACATCACTTTACATATTGTAAATTCATTTATATGGTTCGTCAGTTCTTGTAGCACGTCAAGGTTTGGCACCATAAAACTTGAAAATTTACACAAGTATGAGAATATTCTTAATTTGGCCTGCTCAGCCAATCAGATTTCAAGATTACTCAAAGTTGTGTAAGTTTTTTAGACTTAAGCTTACCCTATTTTTGGGAACGAGCACTCTGATTTCCAATAACAACTACACTGAAGACGATATTATCAAGATGATGGGGTTTCAAGTACACACGCTAGTCGTAGTTTTGGCGGGAAAAGTTTTCCAGCAGATTTTCGGCATACCATTGGGTACAAATTTTGCACCTCTTTTGCGGACATCTTTTTGTATTAATATGAAGCCGAATTTACACAGTCTCCAGGGGAAGCAAACAGTTAGCATCTCGAGTCGATTTTACTTACAGATATATCGACGATGTTATGTCCATAAATAATTCAGAATTTCAGAATTACCTCGGCCAGATGTATCCTGCTGAGCCAGAGAACAATAAGACGACAGAGAGCAACACGTCTGCTTCTGACCTAAATTTACTCCTGTCGATTGGAAAAGACGGTCAACTTCATACATCCCTTTATGACAAACACGACGATTTCAATTTCTATATCACGAACTTCCCGTTTCTAAGTAGTAACATTTCATGTTCTCCAGCCTATGGCGTTTTCACTTCACAACTTATACGTTATGCCAGGGCATGCTCTTCTTATGAATGTTTTATTCTGAGAGCAAAACGACTAGCCAGTATACTACTTTCACAAGGTTACGTTGTTGAACGCTTGGAGTCGTCGTTTTATGGTCGATACGGGTTCTTGTTAAACATTATGAAGTCCCCCTCTCAGAAATATTAGATGGCATTCTGCACCAGGGCCACAGACAGTGACTCCCTTTTCACCAATCGTGCTTTTCACCGAACTTGAACTTATCACCAAACTTGACTTTTTTTACCGAATTTGACTAGAAAGGTTTCCATGGCATGCCAGCAAAAGACGCTGACTCCTTACGCACACCTGGTCTTATCCCGTTTTGGATTTGCAATTGTTCTTCATGTTGAGACCATTTACACATGTAATTCGTCGTGTTATAATGGACTTGAGTTTTGGTTATCGATTAGTACTTCCTCAATTTTACTTATTCTTAAGTTTTATGGTGACAGGTAAAGATTTTGACTTATCTAACGAAGCACATTTAAGAAGAAATATGAGTCAGTGTTTCACTTTAGTTTCCACACAGTAGGTACATTGAATTTAATTCACTTTAGTTGAATGATGCACGATCACTTTGTAAAATGTATGTGTCTGTTATGATTTGACCTGGTGATATATCACTTTCTCTTTTAGAAAATCTATTTAAAATTGAAGCTCAACTGATGAAGTATAATTGTAAACTGTGAATTGGCAAAATTTGTCTCTGAAGTTTGACATAGACTGCGCCATTCCTCATTCACGTGATCTTAACTGATGAGAAAACTCGCGGTAGTCTTTGAAGTTGGGAAAATGTTTTTACATGTACACATATTGACCTAGAGATTTAAGGCTACTGATAGGAAGTGTAGCGTAAGGGTATATAATACTGCCCTGTCGCATAGAAATTTAATATCGACGAAACAATGTTTATAAGCAGAAGATTTTATAATCATATCGCAGATCTATGTAGTTTGTTGCATAATAAATAAGCCGTCAGTACTCACGTAGGCCAAATGTCTGACTCGATATTTAGTTAATTTTTTGTGAAACTTAATTTTACTGAATTAAAAAGTATACAGTAATACTGAGTGTATTATACCTCATTAAACTGACGATTGCCATCAATTTCTTGATCATATTTTGTCAATACTGTCTTCGTTGAGCCTACATATTTTGCCGAACAATGTTAAGGCTCTCATAGAAATAAGACCTTCAGCTGGAATATGTCCTCATAGTATGAATGGTGTAGGACCAGTAGCATTTGTTGGTATTGAAAATGTGTTTACGGGTCTTAAAGTGGTACCCGAAATTTGAATATTAAGTCATGGGTTATCATGATACTTATTTCATTCAACACCACTCCGATTCATAAATAAATACATAAATACACTGAAGTGTTATCATGGGAACCAAATGTGCCCTTTTTGGATGACTTGTGTATTTATTTATCTGAAGCAGAATTCATTCGGAAGCTTCTAAATCAAAAGAAGAAAAAGCTATTGGTAGCCTTTAACTTTACATTTAGATATACCGACGATGTTTTGTGAATTAATAATGACAATGACCGTACATATATCAATGTCATATATCCCAATGAACTAGAAATTAAATACATGATATAATCAATCACACGCGGAAATTTTAATTCTAGACTTAGACGGAAATGGACCAGGCTATACGACAAATGCTTCCCATCAGTCAATTTTCAACATTTAGAAGTAATTTCGCCTCTATATGGTGTTTATATATCGCAAATTATCCGAAGAGTCGGTCATCTGTCTGTAAACTTTTTCATATTGTCGCCTTATTCTCTGAAACCACTGATGAGAATTTGATGAAATCTGCCAGGAAAAAAAGAATTCAAGATCCTCTATAAGATTGAAATATTTATTTTGATGCGTTTTTTGAGGTCTTTTTAGACCTATTTTCATTCAAATTTGTATGAATTATTTGATGATCTCCTCTTGTATTCAATATGATGTATTTATTTCATGTGTTTTACTTGTGTATAGGTGAAGAAATAGTTTTAGAAATTTTTATGAATTTCTTAAAACTTCAATATTTGTGTTTTTTAGCTAGATCTGTCAACATATTCTTCTTGGTCTTCTTTCCATATTTGTAGATGGTTTCTAAGGTGAACGATTGAAGTCTCCTCTTGGGCTTCTAGTTCCACCCTCTTACCGTTCAAATACGAGTGTTGGCATATCATCAGTATATGTTGCTGCATTGCATGGTTTTATACAATTATCCAATGTTTGCGTGCTGAACATTTTTGCTTCTTTGACTTTTACTCCATTGTTAACACTGTTAACACCATTTAAATTCGAAAATTTTCCCTAAAGCTAAGATAGTCACTTTTTTTTTACAGTGGTTACTCTTAGACGGATTTCGGCTATACTTTTAGATATATTATTTGGCCTTGTATGATACCACTTTATCTTTAGAAAAAACACATACTTTTCAAATTGGAGCTCAACTGATGAAGTCTAATTGACAGAAACGATATCGTCTTGAGCACTATAACTTTGGTATTATGTTTATAATATCTATAATACGTTTCAAGATTATGTAAAAAAATCCAAAAACATGAAAAACCCACTTAAAAGTGGAAATAATTCCCACAATGGGTAATCTATTGACTATTTTGTAGATCTTTGTGTGCTGAACATTATGGCTTCTTTCACTTTTACTCTAGTGTACTTTTCAAGATAATGTCAAAAACATACAAAAACATGAAAAATTCATATAAAAGGGGAAATAAATCCCATAAGGGGTGACCTGACAACTTCAGGACGATTGACAATTTTTGTAGATCATTGCATGCTGAACATTTGCTCCTTACACTTTTACTCTAGCTGTTATACTTTTCAAGATAATGTCAAAAACACCCCAAAACATGAAAAATCTACTTAAAAAGGAAAGTAACTCCCATATGGGGTGATCTGATAATTTGACCCTATTGACTATTTTGTAGATCTGTGTGTGCTGAACGTTATTGCTTCTTTCACTTTAACTGTAGCTATTATACGTTTCAAGATAATGTCAAAATACATCCAAAAACATGAAAACATCTACTTAAAAAAATGTAACTCATATAAGGGTTGACCTGACATTCTGACCCTATTGAATTTTTTGTAGATCTTTGAACGCTGAACATTTTTGCCTCTTTCACATTTACTCTAGTTATTATACTTAAAAGATAATGTTAAAACACATCTAAAAACATAAAAATCAATTTAAAGGGGGAAATTGACCTGACAATTACAGGCCCATTGACTTTTTTGTAGATCTTTGCGTGCTGAACATTTGCGTCTTACACCTTTTACTCTAGCTGTCTCAAGATAATATAAAAAAATTCCACATGAAAAAATACTTAAAAGGGAAATTAACTCCCATAAGGGTTATCTGATAATTTCGGGCTTTTTTTGTTTTTTCCTATTGACTATTTTGTAGATCTTTTTGTGTGCAGAACATTATTGCTTCTTTCACTTTAACTGTACTATCTACGTTTTAAAATACATCCAAAAACATGAAAAATCCATTTGAAGGGGGAAATAAAATCCCCATAAGGGGTGACCTGACAACTTACAGGCCCATTTACGTTTTTTGTAGATCTTTGCGTGCTGAACATTTGCGTCTTACACTTTTACTCTAGCTGTCATACTTTTCAAGATAATATAAAAAAAACATCCAAAAACATGACAAATCCACAAAAAGGGAAAGTAAATCATATAAGAGTTGACCTGACAATTCTTGCCCTATTGAATTTATTTTAGATCTTTGCGCGCTGAACATTTTTTTTTTTTACTTTTACTCTAGCTATTATACATGTACTTTTCAAGATAATGTAAAACAAACATCCAAAAACATTTAAAAATCCACAAAAATGGGGAAATAACTCACATAAGGGTCAACCAGACAATTTCCACCAAAATGAAATATTTTTTCTATGGCTTTTATATGGCGAAAACATGTTTTTATATAAAAAATACTGCTGACTCATTCGTTCTATTTTCAGCCATGAAAGTCAAGTTTGGTCCATGCCCCTTTTCATCCACAAACTTTATGCAGCTGAAAAGTTTACATGGTTATACTTCCTGTCAAGTTTGGCTCAACTTGACCCAATGGTTCTGGAGAAAGCAGTCAAAAATGTTGAAAATTTAACACAAAAAACATATTTTTCCGTTTACTTAAGTGTCTGTGACCTTGACCTTTGACCCCATGACATTGACATTTTGTCAAAATGATCTTCAGATAATTTCTAACTACTTTCTCATATGTCTGTATACAAAAAGTAGATTAGCTTCGAGTTATTAAACAATGTTATACAATTGTACCCTGCATTACTGAAGCGTCCCCTAGTGGCTCGTTTATGAACAGATTTCATTTTTATTTGCAAACTTTGTAAATATTGACTTAACAATCATGCATACAAAAATTTGAAAATCATTTGATCATTGGTTCATAAGAAGATTTTTTAAAGATTTAACAAAATTTGATCCTTTTTGGTCCCTTTTGGAGTCCCCATGGGTGCTAGCCCCTTATCATTCACAAACTTTATCCAGCTTTACATGGGGATGACACACATGACAAGTTTCGCTAAAATTGTTTAACTGGTTCTTGAGAAGAAGTCGAAAATGTGTAAGTCAACCTGATCCAACATTTCGTTGGTAGTTTGAGCTTCGTTTTTGTGATTTAAATTTTCATTTATTTATTGCATTATTACGCAGTACTTTTAATATGTAGCATTTCTTTCACTCTCCAAGAGAGAGAGAGAGAGAGAGAGAGAGAGAGAGAGAGAGAGAGAGAGAGAAACAGACAGACAGACAGTGGGTGTTTGCGTGAGTGTGTATGTGTAGTTTTTTCATGTTATTTTATATATATATATATTATATATATATATATATATATATATATATATATATATATATATATATACTGCTACCAGCTTATATACTCTGTAGTTGCCCCATATGATTCTTCCATTTTTTAAAATTACAGCATAAATTTCCTCAGTGTTTGTCTCGAACCGTTAGTCAGATTCAGCACTACAAATATCGTATATTTACATATTTGAAACTTTCATCATTAACTTTTCTTTCAGACGTTTGGTTTTGTAAGGTGCACGTTGTTGCCTCACCATTCTATAAAACATTTGTGTCACGAGTCCTAGATTATAGCATTCTTTCACCTTCTTCTACCATAATCCTCCTTGTTCTGTACGTATGTTAGACCGCAGTATTTTCTTTTTCCTGTTTCATGTGTTCTGCAGTTTCTTGGGAGAACTATCCTGTTTGTAATTATGATTAGCAAGCTTACTATCCGTAAGAGCAGATATAATGTTTTCACTGCAAACTTTCAGCTTTGGTTTATACTTCCTATTCCCGTTTTTCACTGCTGCTGTGGAAGGAACAATGTATATTTTATGAATTGTGTTTTCCAGTTCAACTCCTGAATTTATCCACAACATCTTCTACAAATGCTTTATACAAATATTTACCTAAGTAGGCCCATCAGACATTTTTTTTTCTCCAGAGACTTGGATTTTGTTTTCCCATGCTGTATTGAGAGTGTTAAAATGATTGTATAATGATCATCACGTGTAGTTTTGCCATCGACGGTAATAGCAGAATTATTTGTAATAGGAAACGATCAATACACGAACAGTCTTTGCCGTTTACATGTATAAATGTTGTTCCAAAGTTATGTTATATAAGATTATCTGTGGTAATAAACGTGTATGCTTTCCACGTTGAGTCAGAACATCTCTCTTGATAAACTCATTGAAATATTCTTCAATGTAATGTGTTTGTATTTGTCTATAATCTCTCCTAGCTGATCTATACAGCCTTGGTAGTAATATATTGGTACTTTTCCTTTGGATGGCAAGGAAACTGAAGTGAAATTCTAGTGGATGTTTTTTACGAGATACATTAAATTTTATTTCCTCCATCTGAACGTACGGAGATGTTCTGATCAACGTCCTTATTCCACGTCATTCTTATTCCTCCATAATGTCTTGGTCCTTGTATTGGGATTATCATCGTAAGCTGCTATATCAGTACTATGTATATGTATCGGGCTTTGTCCGATTCACATAATTTGGCGGGGCATAGTAACCGTCTAATCATAATAGGACGACTCTACTCCGTTTCGGTGATGACCGGCTTCACGGGAATGGCGTCAAATGCTGGATCAATACCACTACATAGTGTTTTAGGTGTAAAGGGATTCCTCGAGAAAATCTTAAGAGAAATAATGATTGGGGGGGGGGATCATTCACATCTTAATTCTAATTATCAAGAGGAAAGTTATTTCGATATGTATAGGTGAATAGTTACCTCCATTATCAGTTGGAGATTCAGGAGTTATGTTAACTTAATATGGTAGATAATTATTTCTATACCCCAGTCCGAAAGGCCCGCCGGGGACATATAGTTGTTTGGATCGTCCGCCTGTCTGTCTGTTTATCTATCCAAAATTCCCTCCCGCTTACATATACGAGCGGATAAAAGAAACTGTGTAGTTTAGTTATTTCTTTTATAGATTCGTGTACCAAATATTATGTTGCATTATGTATATCATTATTTAATATAATGCATTATCTTTCAATTCAAACATCAAATCACAGATTATGTCCATTATAGTTGATACGAACAGCCACTGAAAGTAAGGTGTGCAAAAAAAGGTTCACAAGTTTAATCCATTTGTACCGATGCATTCTTCACAGCTACGACGCATTGAACGAATCACGTTATGCAGAAATGCATGGGGAATGTTCCGCCATATGCGTAATAAAGACGTCCAACACAGCTGGGGGCGGGGCTGGCTCTTGATGCAGACGTCGTTCCATTTCCTGTAGGAGATAAATCCGGTTGCATCCCTGGCCAGGGTAGCACATTCACGTTTTGCTATTGTGGATAGTCACAAACGTGTGAATACTGTCAATAATTGCAAAAAAAGTTGATTACTAACTACGTGTCGCTTAGGCTCGAAACTCAAGAAAAGCTTGCTGTGGCCATCAAGGCGAATCGAACGCGATATTTAACAAATTGAATACTCAAACATGCGTTTAGTATATTAAACTATTCCTTTAAAAATAAAGAGCGATCAAAGAATACTTTTGTGTTTTTATTTAACTTTTAAGTATACACAATTTCTTTTGTCCGTTAGTATACAAAGTTAAATAAAGTTTGGATCGTGATACAGTAACCTGGACTGTAAATGTTCATCTGAGGGTTGTGCATACTTCATTGACATCATATGGACATGAAAGTCCTTGTTTCGATCCCCAGTCGTGCAGGATTTACACAGTTGAAATTACATCTTCTGTCCGCACAGCTCTATGCCTTGATAGAGGGAAAATAGGCTAGGGTGTGTTGTTTGATTACCTTCGTTATATAGTACAAGTGTAGTGGCACTTAAAAAGCTGTGGAAATACGGACCACTCAAGCCTCACAAAGACGAGGGATAAAGTAGTCATTCCGCTCGTTAAATCAATTCAAAGCAATCATACTCGACAATTAATACTATGATTGTTGTATTGTTAAATCTTTGGTGTCCTAACGAGGCGCCTCATACCATTTAGAAGACACAACAGCTGTCAACATTTGATAAATATCACATAGCAACAATACGAGATTTTTAATTGGGTCATCTCAGAATTTTGTTTTAAAGATCTACAATTTTACAAAATTTAAGGACGTAATAGGTTATTAGGCACACCACGAATGCATTTAAAAGTATTTTGAAAGGTTATACAATTTTGATAGTATTTGAAATTATATATACAAAGCAATGCTCTTTCAAAGTATATACAGGTTTTTTTTTCTGTGGAGCCGTGTCAATGTACAAAGTTTTATATTCACCCTAGTGCACATCAAACCACGATTGTCATTATGTTCTAACATTATATAGGCCTAGTAAATGTCGGAATGGAACACGCATCTTGGAACATCACTCTAATGCACAAAAGACACCAGTGAAAGTGGTGTACTAAACTGGGAAAAGGTTGAGAGTTTTGACTAAAATATTGTTGGTTTTGTAAATTCAACAGATGGTTCGATAAGACCTTATTTAACATGATAAATCTGCAAGACGGCAACTCATTGACCAGTCAACATGTGGTTATTGACAGCGTGTACAGTATTATCACTCACTGGTGAGTTCCGATGAATTCATTCATTTTTACAGTTTAATTTGTAATTGTTTAATACCTGTAAAATACAGTAGTAGGACAAAAGTGAGTTCGCATAATCATTTTCTTTTTCACTATACACTCATAGTAAATTTGCGTTTTAAGGACGTCTCCAGAATCAGCCTTTTATTCATGTATTACTATATATGATTCACAGAAAGTGGGGTTTGAGTTCTTAATAGATAAAAATTCCATTGGAACCTTTCCTATTTCTTGAAAAAAGAGCTCTTAATTATTAAAATAAAATCGAATAACAATGTTATTCCATATGTATCAACACATAATCCTAGAAACCCGGAAATTTATACTATAGTACAAAATAATAAATCCATCTTAGAAGCGGATCAATCACTGAAAACAATACTTGAAAATTCTGAAATCATAAAAAGTAAACGACAGAGTCCTTCTCTAAAATCTATCTTAACCAGAGCAAAATTCGCTGATACATATTAGGAGAAACCTACTGTTAGCAAGTGTAACAACACTAGATGTGGTACTTGCCCCTACTTGACAGCCGGGTCAAAATTCTATTTCAAAAATGGTACAGAATTTACAGTTAAGTCTTGTATAACATGCACAAGTTCGAAATTAATATACATTATCACTAGCTGTGGATGTGAAGAAAATTACATTGGTCAGACGGGAGATACTTTACGCCACCGAATGTCAGTGCACAGACAACAAATACGGGAGCCCAAATACCAGTGTATCCCCGTTAGTCAGCACATTAGTCGCTGTGCAGCCAATAAAACACCTAATTTCAAAGTATTTCCGCTTAAAAAATTTCATAGAAAAACTGTAGAGAAGGAACGTGAAACAAAAGAAAGACTTTTCATTCCTGATGATAATAATGAAACCGGTTGACTTTATTTCGGCGTTGTGATATATATATATATATATATATATATATATATATATATATATATATATATATATATATAATATATATATATATATATATATATATATATATATATATATAATGTGTGTGTGTGTGTGTGTGTGTGTGTGTGTGTGTGTGTGTGACAGAGACAAATACTGCTTGGTATCGAACCTAAGACCCCTGTTTACCGGAGTCTGGTGTTCTACCGATCGAGCTAAAAGGGAACCCCACTAGCTCAAGCTAGTAGGAACACCATATAACTAGCCATGCAACATTGTCCCCATTCATTGAAAGAGCCATCCCGACTCTCTATATTTTTTTTATATATATGTATATAACCGTCTGTCTTACACATTTACATCTACCATGTGGTTAGATATCTAGACTGATTATTGATTTTATTTTGTTATACAACATGTTGATAAATCAGGGGTCAGACTAATTATTATTTGAGTATGCTAGAGTACTCTGCAGATTTTCAGTGTTTTATCGAGTTGTGAGACTATATTCAGTTTATAAACTGGTAATAAATAGCACAAACATTCATATCCGATGTATTATTTTCGATACAATATTATTTAGGCAGTTGCTATTTGTCCGGCTAACCGGACAAATATCTGTGAGGCTATTTGTCCGGCTAACCGGATATATATCTGTGAGGCTATTTGTCCGGCTAACCGGACAAATATCTGTGAGGCTATTTGTCCGGCTAACCGGATATATATCTGTGAGGCTATTTGTCCGGCTAACCGGATATATATCTGTGAGGCTATTTGTCCGATTTTTTTATTCTAGCTCTTCGTATGAAAAATAGACACTCCGTATTTGGACAAATAGACACATAGACACTCCGTATTTGGCAGTTGCTATTTGCCGGCTAACCGGATATATATCTGTGAGGCTATTTGTCCGGCTAACCGGATATATATCTGTGAGGCTATTTGTCCGGCTAACCGGATATATATCTGTGAGGCTATTTGTCCGAATTTTTTATTCTAGCTCTTCGTATGAAGAAAATTTGTCCCCAATACCAATTTCTCCGTTTTCCGCCATCGCTCTGACGCGGGCTCCTGCTGCTGGAGATAAGATATGACATGCGCATTTTGTGTGACCGGACAAATAGTCAGAGAGCTATTTGTCCGGTTAGCCGGACAAATAGACACTCCGTATTATTTATGCATTTGTCCCGCATAAATTTGTTTCATTTTTATCTGTGTCTATTTGTGGATTAAATAAAAAGGATAAAATTAAATTTAATAAATCAATAAATAGATAACTAACTAAATACATGTTATTAAAGGATCCTGTCGTAGAACCACGTCCATATCACAGGATCCAGAAAGATTCATACAAACAGATGGTTGAAAATTTTAAGTCCCTATAAAAATAATTATCTAATTTTAAATCGTAAATCGTTCTAAAATTAATAAAAAGGATTTTAAATAGTATAAAAATACAATAACAGTGGCATAACTGGGTCCAGAAAAGTGAGGGGGAACAACCGTTCAAAATATTGAGTGGATTATAGGGGCGGATCCAGCAATTTTCAAAGACAGGGGCGTAACTTTTTCGGGGGTGGGAGTACAAGACGCCATGCGCGTGTTAATGGTGCGTTCTTTATGCAGTGGTGTAAGAAGCAAATCAAAAGGTAGTTTTAAAAGGGGTTAGGTTTGAAGCAGGTGACATCAATTAAACTTGCTAAAATTTAATCAAAACTGTTTATGCATACATATCTCATTGATAGTATAGTAATGATTTCAAGTTGGAGTGGTGTTAAATATTAATGAAGTCGCCGAGCGGAGCGATGCCCAAATGTTCAGATATACATTTTTCAATTTGAAATCCCCTTTTTTCTGCATTCTGACGCGAAAATACGCATAGCAATCTGCTTATAAACCACTTTGATAATCCTTCTTAAAAGAAGGTTGGATCAGCAAAAAAAGTTACTAAAATCGGGACAGAGTTTTGGCCTAGCACCCTCCATACATTGAATTATGACCTCTTTATCGTTAGAATTATCGTTGATGGATTAATTCTAAGGTATCCTCTAGCTTCCAGGCACAAATATAACATAAATGATGTTATTATTTTTGGTGCAGTTTATATTCCACCTGGAGATTCTATATACAGTTCACCGGATGCATTTCATGAGATTGAAATGGAATATCTCGAATTTAGAGATATGTAATTATACATATGTCTGTCTCATTGGCGACATAAATGCAATAACTTCAAACTATAATGCTTTTAATGATCCTGTTGAAACTACTAATCATGAAATGCATCTGAGTGACGACGATATTTTATTAACAAATGTATGCAAGTTAGATGATATAAATGTATAAAGAGAAAGAAGGTCAGAAGATATTATTATTATTATTATTATTATTATTATTATTATTACCAGTTAGTCTCTTTGGGATTTATACGAGATAGAATATTACATAAAATGGGCATGTAATTTTTTTAATCTACGACAGCTCATATCGCATTAAAGTCAGTCTATTTTTATGTTTTTTCAATATTTACTATTAAAATATAGGTGTTTTTATTGGAAATTATTAGGTAGTAAATCTAAGAGTTAGATCTAATAATGAATGTTCAAACCTCTTCTCTTGAGAACCTCTCACCTCTTATTTTTGCATTGTTTTTAAATTATTTGGAAGAATTCCATATATCACATGATGTTAATGGGATTCAATACATTACAAATGAAATGGAAACCGATTTGCATGTATACATGGAAATACTTTGAGAAGTCATTATTGTATTGTAATACTTGGAGACTCCAAGTCAACATTCAAAAAATCAAATAATATTTTCAAAAGGTCGATCGAAAAATGAAAACTTTTATTTTGATGGAAAAACAATACAATTGTTGGTCATTTTAAATATCTGAGTGTATTTTTTTCAAAAACTTTTTTGTTGTTTTTGTTTTGTTTGTTTGTTTTTGTTTTTACAGAAACAAAGAGGCAACTAACTAATAAAGTCATAAAGGCAATGTTCTCCATATCTAGTAGAGGTCGTGGCCTCAATCTATCCATAGAGGATCATTTGCACTTGTTCGATAAGACCATTGTTCCCATCTTGCTATACGGATGCAAAGTGTTGGGATTTGGGAAATATATATGAAATTATCGAAAATCTGCAAATTATTACTAAATCTTAAATCATATAACCTAACTACATGGTTTACGGTAAGTTACGAAGGTCATCATTATATATACTAAATAAGACAAGAATTGTTTCTATTGTTTTTTCTAGAATGTTACACAGAACCTGAAGAATACAGTTATTTTTTTATACAATTTTATTTTACATAAATTTTGTAATGGATATGAAGCCAAATGGTTTATAAACCTAAAAAGAATATTAAATGAATGTGGAATATCTTATGTTTTATATGATGCTCAACAACTGAATACTGACTGGATTATTAGCTACGTAAACCAAACTTAATAAGATCAAGAATGGGCATCTAAAGGTAACACATCACCTAATATTTACATACCGACTGCAATTCCCTTCATTGCAAGTATATAGAGTAAAGTATTGGATTTGTCAGTATTTGCAGTCATATGACCCGAGTGTAAACCGCTTTACATTTTGGCGTAGGGATTTAAGAATGAATCGATAAAGAGCAGAATATCACATATTTATTTCTTATTTATTTAATCTTAAAAGCCATAAATTACCACAAAACAAAAACAAAAATCGCAGAAAGAAATCGGAAACACAAGACTAGATCTACATCTGTAGCACACTGTACAGCCTACAGGCCCATATCGCGATATATCTAGGTCATGTTTTGATGTTATGACCAGAACCACAGACCACAAAAATGAAAGTTCGCTTCGTAGTTACAACAGAAAAAAGGCTATCCCTGGTGCAATTTTGTCAAGCATCTCTGATTAACTGGTCGATTTGTTTGTCTTCACCGGATATCCCTATCAGAAACAATTCGTCACTCGCATCGTGTGAAATCAAGCCGTTTGAAATACGTAGTCCTACGTAAGTCATGTACTGATCATTCATCATGGTTTCCAGCTGATTAGTAAAAAACGTCAAATAAAAGGCTACTTTCAGTTGTCTTGAATGAATATTAGCTGTCTCCCTTCACACTCAAACTTTCTGTGGTATATCCCATTAATAATATATCAGAATTCAAACGCAAATTCGTTGTAACTACATTATACAGCATAGCCATGGGCGCGGCCATTTGTATTTCAGTTCTCTTCCGACTCATTTAACCTTCCGGTTCCAAGCATATGAATATTTCAAAAAAACTTCAAAACAAATCTGACACTTATTCACAATTTTCCATATCACTAGTTTCTTTCAAAATGATATGAAAATAAGAAAATAAACCTTAATTCCATTTAGAAACGGGGAACTACTTCTCGTCTCACACAGCTGTTTAGCTGTCATATGAAAAACTCCCACCCCAAAGCCAATTACATATGTAGTAGGACCGACCACCGCCGTCAAACCAAATGCAGTATTTTAGGACTTAGCGTTGTATTTAGTGATCGTATCCTATATTGCATTCACTTGAACATTGGAGATGGGTTCCCGTGTCGGTTCATAGTATATAATGTCTAGTGACAAGAATGCCAATGCACAAGGCATCTGTACACAACAGTAGTCTTATTTTACCAGTCACAAACTTAACAACAACTGTATCAATTTGTAAATTTTAATAATTGAAAAATAAACATTTATTTTGACGCGATGACGACATCTCTGGTGATCTGAAAAATAACTAAAAGAAAAAGTTTTTATTAGTGAACGTTTTACTTATTACTGTCCAATATTGTTCTATAGTAGTGAAATGCATTCCTATATTTAACTTGAAATTCAATTTATAAAGCTACTATATTGTTTAGACTATGTATTTTTTAAAGTTATCTAAATTTCTAGTTACTGTTCTTGGCTTATGGTGTAAAACAATATTAACACAACTATTAGACTGTTTACGGTAATGTAAGTTGTAAACTGAAATTGACACCTAACACGTGGCTTCAACGCACGTGGTTTCCTTTACACGACGACGATGACAACAATTTCTTACTTTGAAATCTAAATACAACACGTCCTACCCATACTATCCTGAATTAATTTCCCCAATACTACTCTGCATATTTTACTACCATATTTCATATTTAATTACGTTTACCGCTATGACATTCCGACTAACCTATCTAAAGTTTCCTAACCAATACCTACAGAAACTCACTACATTACGCTCTAAAAATCATCACTTACTAATGGCTTCTAGTCATAGAGCCTGTGCAAGTGCAATGCGAGTCGAGTCTGGTCACAGACACCTGTAATAAAACTGAATCGCGATCTCTTTATATACTCATGTTAACAATAGCCATGTGTTTGACCTGACCTTTATTTAGAGAAATAAATTTGATTGGCGGTAGCTTTCTAGGATTGAACCAATCAAATACTTTGTTACAAAATACTTTGTATACAATATTCAAAATGGCAGACCAAACATCACTTCATAGTAACACGTTCCGTATTGAAACAAATAAATTTTCTTCGCTCTACACGATATTTAAGACGTAAGTACTTCAAGAGCACTTAGAGAACCTCTCCATCAAAGTAATTGTTTATCTCAACTAAAATTTAAACGTTAACAATCGTTATAACACCAAATTCAAACATCAAAACTTCATCATATATACGTATTATAACACTAGCCTGCACATCGAGACCCGTAATAAACCAGTAGTCTATGCCAGACTACTACAGATCTCCCCCTTAATTTCAAGTGTAACGATAGTACACTTGATCAAATCAAATTAGGAAGATACTTCTTCATTTAAGTGTATTTACACTCAAATTTAATAACAATAAACTAGAATTGGCAATTCACATACATTTACTAATTAATTTAAACAAAACTAATCCCGAGGGCAAAAACCCTTCCAACAATCTGCTACTCCTCCATTCCATGCAGCGGCTTTCCTAATTTGGCACACACCACCTGCTTGAAAATTCAATTTTAATTCCTCGTCCCTACACACTATAGAAGTATTTGACCTCTGAAGCACATCAGTCACTACTGGCATCTCTCTCCGTCTTTTCCTACTTTCTTCTCTCATTCTATCTCTTTCAGATTTCTTATTTTGTAACTTTCCTATCTTGTAGGGCAATTGATCGCCAGGATCCTTATAACTCAAATTCTCCACATTTATATCCAATATTTTAACTCCTTTTTCCAAACTATGCACTTGCCTAATATGTTTTAACATCTTGTCTTTCATTTTGTTCTTTTTTTGCAGATTTCACAACTATACAAAGTTATATATTTCTTATGTCTAATTCTCCAGTGACACAAATATTTTCTATACTGGAGAAAAACTTCATTACTACATCCTGTCACATTACACTTCATACCTCCTACTTGCCATTCTTCTCTAACATACACCGCTTGAAATTCAGTCAATTCTTTGGGATCACACTGCAATCTACTTCCATTACTACAAATATACATTAAATATCGTTAATAAACATCGTTAACCAATACACTATTCTGAACCCTTAAATATTTACTTTTTCACTAAAAATATTATACTTTCTAGTTACGAAATTAAAAAAAAAAATTGTATTTACAAGGAAAAACTAAATAACCAAAATTAAACTCTAATTATTAGATTAGATTACATTACATCTTGTTAGTATGTGACCATTTTTCTTACAAATTTCGCAGTATCTTTCTCGTCTAGTTTTCCAAGATCTCAAACCCAAACAATCCCTTTTTATCACAGAACTGACAGATTTTGTCTCTTCTTTGATGATGACTGTCTATGAAACTTGTATTTCTGGGAATATTACTTCTAACCTGTCTATTTTCTGTTTGACATAATTTTTTATCTTGTTTTTACAACAATTGTAAAGAGTCATTTAAAACTTTGTTAATTTCATCTATTTTGTAAGAGAGTTTTTCATATTCAGATTTTTGTTCTTTAGGCTCTGACGTGATTAGCATACAGGGTTCCATAGGTTTTTTGACCCTTTGTACCGGTTGTATGAATGCTTCATACTCAGTAGCTACAGCTATAGCCTGATCTAAAGTATCTGGATGCTTAAATTGTACGTGTTTACGTAACTCCAACTCACCTTCTCCACTTAAACCACCCAAATGTTTCTATCCGTACCATCAGACTACACTTGATCGTTGTAGCGGATGGATTCTACTCGAGCTACACTCTCGTCGAATCCATCCGCTACAATGATCGCGTGCAGTCTGATGATACAGATAGAAACATATGAGTAGTTTTGTATGTATAGATATATTGCTAATTGTATCGATGTAAAATGATACATCGCATAAACTCTTATGTCCTCTATCCGATACGACAAAACAATCAAGCACAAAAAACTTTATGAACGAATAAAACATTGGTTTCTGTTTCAACAAAATATGTAAAAATTAAAGTTCGTGAAATAAAATTTCATGTTTTATTAATTGACTTAACTTTTATATATTCTTGAAGTGAGTGTTTTTGGAGGGCAGCTATGTACGGGAACTCCAAGAAGATATAATGGAAAGCTATGTGCCTCTACGACTAGATATAATGACTACCATAAAGGGGCCTGTGGTTGTGGTCCAGATCACGGTGATTCTCAGTTCTCATGGAACCATGATCATTACGTCACGGCACCAAATCAAATGTACTTTGATTCGAGTTACGGTAGCTGGTGTGGCCCTGCTTGTGGAAAGTGTGTGAAACTAACAACAACAGGTTAACAAATTAAATTTCTATTTCAAAATCCATGATAAAGTTATATTTCGAGGAGCAATGTTCAAAAATGTTGCTATATATACTTAATATTTATTTTCGTTATACTACTTTCGTCGTAATTTTATAATGTTCTAAACAAATTACATGTAGTTATTTAATCAGTCACTGGAAACACCGGCACATCATGTTTAATTCTACTTAAATCTTACATAAGGCTATGTTGCTTCGATTAAACCGTATTGATCAGGACATACATTAGGCCAAATACTGTCCCGAGTTAGAGTTTCTTTCTTTTAGTAAAATCAGACATTTTCGTAGCAATTTGTGTTGACATTTTCACCGGAATATATCGATCTTTTTAACTGTATGTCTAGTCGCTGTCGTCTGGAATTTGGTCAGTTGCTTATCCGATCTGTTATATATTAACTACTAGGTTTGCTTACTGCTTAGTCGGCATCGGTCATTACATAATAACACCCACTTATGACGTGAATTCCGTGTGCCCATTTCTGAGTACATATCAACTCGATCTCATAATGCATTCGTAAGAAAACCTTACACGCTCGAGCTTGCTGATTGGCGGACGAAAATGCGTTAAAAATATATTCCATAAAAGTCTAGGGATTACCTTACTATTCTTCATATTGTCAGCCAAGCATTAATCTGAAACGTAGTAATGTTTTCATTCTGTGGAAAGAACATTTTATGACGATTTACCATATCTCGCTAACCGAAGGAAATTTCAGCTTCCCAATAAAATTTAGCTAATAATTCCATTACTGCGAATACATTTTTATTTTCCATCTTTTAGTAAATGATTTCTGATCATAATGTCAAATATTACAATAACCTCCCCGGAATTTGACTTAAGATGTGGAATATAACTAAATATAATCACAAAGTAAACGTCCTATATCTGATCATTACTGAAGCGAATATTGACATCTGTGCTTAATACATGTACGTCACATGTCCAGTTGGTAGTTGTTAAGGGAGTAACCACTTCATTTTTAATGGTTTTGTGGAGCTAGGATAAAAAAAAATTAATCTTTTATCCTGGATTTCTTCCTTTAATTTCCGAACAAACTTTTTATTTTATATTTTACTCTATCCATTCTCTGAGTCTATTTTGTTATCCAAAATGACAAAGTTACCTATGACACCAGAAACTGATTTGATCAATGTATAAAATTAACAGAGAGGCACATATGTATATATGTATATGTCCTGTAGATCATCCATTCAGAATGGTTAACAATTATTTAGATTCAATTGTATTGCGAAGAAATAATACCTTGTTAAGTAAGCCAAAATTGGGTTAATTAAACAAAAATCTTTTTAGAGAAGACTGTTCCACTATTTGAACCTTGATGTAATCTTGAACATGACCTCGACTGGGCGATGCACCTGATCAAAATGAATTTTTCCTGTAAATTTAAAATCATATACGATATGAAAGTAATGACAATTTATGCCAAAATGTGACTGCACCCAGAGAAACAGACAGAGGGACAAATTATGCCAGGCATTATGAAGCTATGCTTCGTATACTACACAAAAACTTGACTGTTAAATTATTTTATTCAGAAAGAACAATTTTATTTACTCATGGATGTGTATTTACCGGTCAATTTATGTCTACTGGGGACAAATTTGTGACATCTGCCATGTTTGGTTACATTGCCATCATCAGTGTCAGTTTAGAATACTGTAGTGACATTCTGGTCACGTGACCTTCCCCGTATAATGCTTTTGTGACTTTGTTTTTTACCTATAGAATTGTGGTTTTTAATTTAGATGTTTTGGCTTTTTATTCATTTTCTATTTATCATTAAATGAAGGCCAAGAATGGTCAATATAGTCACAAATCGGTTTTGCCAAACATTTCAAAAACTTTTCTCGTAGCATCTGTGTTGAATATAACAGTATATTTATCTTATTCAGCATTAAAGAGTTTCCTGAAACAGGTCCTGGCTTTTCTAGCAGCTGCATAATGTTTTATTATTATTATTATTATTATTATCAATTACTAGGTGTCACCGTAATGATTTAAGTCCTGAAATTAGTCCCTGAAACTTCAAAAAATTACATTAGGATTAATTTGATTTAAAAATATATTGTGTAAAACAAATTCCAAGTCACCAATACGGTATATGCCTTTTGCAAACCAGTTTTTTCATCAATACTTGTCTTAAAATTATGCGATAGTGGAATTTTCAAAAATTCTATATCATTATGACAATGTGTGCAAGTGACAAATTTAAAGGCATTTAAACATCCTTCCAAAAGATTTTGAAATATTTTCAAGGCATTTATCAATATATTTCTTCCCACAAGTTTCTGTGTGCTTATTCTATGATTATATTCCACTTTGCATTCTTCCTAAATATACGTATTCTCACTGTTGTTTTAATGATATTATTTAATTTCACATTGTTTGGGAAATTGTGAATAATCCAAACGATAAAACTATTATATATAACTTCTTTTCTAACAGGTGGGTATATTGATGGACAAGGAGGACAGACGCCTGGAGGCAGATCAATAGTTTTCATGGTTACAAATCTTTGTCCAAATGTTTACCCAAATCAAAATTGGTGCAATCAAAATACCGGTCCCTACGGCAATGGTCATAATGATTACGGTTATGCATTGCATTTCGATCTTGAAAATGGCGCTGGCCAGGTAAGCCGTCTCGGGTGGAATAATCCAGAAGTTACTTGGGAAGAGGTCAGTTGCGACTCACAATATCGTGGATTGTTCCAACAATGTTATTGCTCTCATCACGGTAAACGGTCACTAAATAACACAACTGTAAACTGAAATTAAATAAAATAATTTCTAAATTGCATAATATCGTGGTTTTTATTTATAATGACAGCAATAAACTGGAACTACGCACACGTAAACAGAATCGTAAATCAAACTATGTCTACGCTCAAAGTTGCGACCTTTAGTGAAAATGACCCCTGGTTTCTGCAAAGGATAACGATTTCCCTGCTCATATCCTTAGTCAAGATATTTCACGACATATATTATGATATTGCGTTTATACTTTACGAATGATCTGATATGCCAGGCGTGTTCAACATCTGAACATTTCATACACAGAGGTAAACTTCTTACATATATATATATATTCGATTTTTGAAAAAAGCTTGGAATATATATCCACTGGATCATGGAAAAATACAATGTGTAGCACTCGCAGACTGCAAAAATTCCACGCTTTTTTCAAAAAATGAAAAAGCAATCCTTAATTAGAGTCGCTGTGCAAAACCTCCGGGTCACAGGGTCATCTTGTGAGACGTCACTGGATGTGGTATTATGCAGGTCTGTGAATTAGAAACCAACAGGAGTTGTGGTTAGCGTAATTTTACAGGTTACACTTTGTAGTATACAATATGTAGCAATTTATATTTTTGTACTGTCTAGGAGAAAAATAATTCCTTAGGACGGTTATTATCCTGCGGGATTTTGTCGATTTCCTGAAGGATTTTTTATTTTCCGCAGGAGTTTTTATTTTTTACCTTTACAGGTAAATATTTCACCTGCCAGGTGAGATTGACAATAAAAATATTTAAAAAATACTGTGTTACAGTAGGCCTATCTTGTGGTGCAGTTAGTTTTTTCTGAATATGCAGCTGAAGCAGGCTCAAAAATGCAGTTTGGAGAACTGCATAATTAATTGACACAAGTGATTAGAGTATAGTCTAGGTATTTATAGAAAATTTATTTTGTTAAGTTTTGCTTTTACTGATCCCTCCAGCACTGACTGACTACATTTACACTTGTTGAATATTAAAATTTGTTATATTTATATAAAATTTATCAAACTTATTTGGTCCTCGCTTTATCATTCCTAGATTCTTTCACACCTGAATACATGTTCTAAAATGAACCTTCAGTTAATAGGTGATGTGTTTCCATATCATAAAATAAATACAAATCGAAGTCACTGGGAAACATACTCTCCTCTACAGATCTATAACACTAATGGTGCCGTGACCTGGATGTATTTTTAGGTGAAAGGAACCAAAATAATAAAATTTGTCTGAAATTTTATTCAAGCAGTAACGCTCAGTTCAGTATGGAATTCGGAAAACATGTACATTTTGAACCAGAGGCTCTAGAGTCTGGTGGATATCTTAAAACTTCTACTCCAAATTCAGCAAGTGTATATGTGAGAAGGAATTGTTACATTTTAAGGATTGGCCAGTAGAGTTTAAAAATGTTTATACTCAGACAAGTCAGTATGATGCCATACAACAAGAACAAGAAATTGTGATATTGGTTCTTGGGTGTGGATATTTAATCCACCAAATGCAGGACAAAAGTTGGGATTAGGTTGGATTCCTCATTGTTAGTATGGTGTCTGACTTAGTTTATAGTATTCAAAAAGAAGAAAGTGCCAGTAGAATTAATGTGCACGTTGACCATTTAAAGCCGTGAGGATAATAATCCACCTGTTGATTGTTTAGAAAACACAGACCAAATTTTGGATTCTCAACGAGGTAATCTTTCCAATTCAATAAATAAGAAGACGAAATTCTGCATTATATTTCACTAGAACTTTCATGTGATGTATGTCCATTTGTCCATCTCAAGTTAAAACACGTGTTGGGAGAACAGTAAAACCTAGAGACTGTTATTCTCCATAATTTTGAAATACACACATGTATTTACCAAACTTAAATACTGTAGGGTTGGCAAGGTCATGTACATATGTAAATATATATTGGATACATTGATATATACTGAAAATAAAGTCTATATCAGAAAAAATTTGGGTTAATTTGTTATGGTGGAATACAAATATGCAATATCTCTAAAATTACGTTGCTTTTGTTATAAATGTAGGATAATGCAAGGGAAATAATTGGTTGCATCTCATGTTTCTATTAACAGACAGTGTGATGACACTCTTAATTTACAAATGAGTTTCTTATATAGTGTTGGAATACGTTTCAACAAATAAGACTGTAAAGTACAGTTGTCGACCAAGTGTCTATATAATAAACATTTTGACATTGCATTAATGTCAGATAATAAAGACTGCTTATACAGATCAAATAAACGTTGCTTAGCCAGAGCTAAAATAACTTTAGGGTTTTCTGTGTGTTGGTTAATCCAAAATTCCAACATCCCAATATTAGCTAAAAAATGTTTTACCTTAGCAACCCAGTTATTGCAATTATTCTTTTTTAAAAATTCACCGAGCATATACTCGTAACAATTTTCTAAAATACAATTTTTAGTGTTAAAGAAGTTTTAACCAATATTTAAGAATACGAATTTTTACGAAAACATTCTAAAGGCAATCTGCCTAATTCATAATAAATTACAGAATTTGGTGTTGATTTCTTCACTCCTAACATATTTTTACAAAAATCTACATGTACTTTTTCTATATCTGGGGCTGCGTGAAAACCCCATACCTCACAACCATAGAATGCAACACTACCAACATATGTATCAAAGAGTGACAATAACGTTACAAAATTCAAATTCATGTCGAGACACTTTCTTTTAAAAGCGCAAATTGTGCTTTCTTACATTGTAATGAAAGTTGTTTTTGAGTTATATGAAACTTTCCATTG
Source organism: Atrina japonica (assembly GCA_030159075.1). NCBI lineage: Eukaryota > Metazoa > Mollusca > Bivalvia > Pterioida > Pinnidae > Atrina > Atrina japonica. Next base: position 239,006 of record BROG01000840.1, read on the forward strand.
TAATTTAGTAATAAACCAAGGTAACAAAAACTATCAACTATTTCTATTTTTTCATTCATCTTCAGTACTTAGTTTACCTCCATTTCTAAAAACCATAATTTTTGTTTTCTTAACATTAACTGTCAAAGACCATTTATTCGTGTAAGATTCTAAACTGTTTAATAGTGACTGCAAACCTGAAGCTGATTCTGAAAAAATGACCATATCATCAGCATACATGAGTAAAAATAAAGATAACTCTTGCAAATCAACATATGGCATGTTATTACTTAAAAAGTTAAGTTCACAGTCATTAACATACATGGAGTAGAGCAAAGGAGAAACTATTTCACCTTGTAAAACTCCAACTTTGTTTACAAAAAAATCTGAAATTTTTACCATTTAAAAGTACGCTTGACTTTACATTATTATACAGAGATCTAATAACTCTCAGAGGTTTTTTCCTCGGACACCTAGTTTCGATATTTTTTGCCACATCTTAATACGATCAACAGAGTCAAAAGCACGCTTGAAATCAATGAAACAACAATACAGGCGTTTTTTGTTAGACAGATACTTATTAACGATAGTTTCCAAAGCAAAGCAAAAAAGCTTATCCCTCTATAATTTCCAAGGTCGGTACTTACACCTTTTTTGTATACAGGTACAATAAGAGCGTCACATAATTTACTAGGAAAATAACCAGAATCGTGCATTGCATTGAAAATCACATGTAAGAAAGGCAGTAGATTATCTCTAAATTTGACAAAATATTCATTTATTACACCATCAAGCCCATGACTTTTACCAAGCTTTAGATTTTTAATTGCATCTGAAATTTCTTTTTCACTTATTGGTATTTCTAATTCTTCAAAAATAACATCTTCATTTACCTCGACATTTATATCATCCAACCTTGTATTACCTGCAAGTGACTTAAAGTGATCGTGTAAAACATCTAAACTGACATCTACTCTGTTAGCCTTTTTTCTCGTAAATTTCGTATAAAATACATTTGGGTTTGATTTCCTTATAGATTCGAGCATATTGCCTTCTTCAAAAAGATATTTACGCCTTGCTTTCCTTTCAAATATTTTGTATCGTTTTTTACATGTATTCAAATTAGCGTGATTTTCGACTGTTTTGGTTCTATCAAAATCATACAGCGCTTTTCTATAACTGGTATACAAGCGCTTACACTTATCATCAAACCATGGCTTGTTCAGCTTGTGCTGAATGTTTGGTTTACGTTCTAAAGAGGAATGTTCACGCATGGGTGATTTATGAAATGCAGACATCATTTTACATAAATTCATCAACAAAATTTGTAACACAATTTTCTATACCCTGTTCTGTCGATAAATCGTAACGATTTATGCAACTTTGTAAACAGTGAATGTTATGTTCTAAAAAAGATTTACTATCATTTTCCATTTCGTTGTTCCAACGAAACCGCACATATTTATGCTTTGAAATGCTATCTACCTCAACCTCTAGATCGCTAGAGATATTTGAATTTATCACAAATTCAACATGCAATGGTGCATGGTCAGAATACGTGTTAAAACTACTGACAATAAATTTGTAAAAAATATGAAAAATATCTGGAGTTGTAAGTACATAATCAATTACACTACAACCGTTTGGACCACAGTATGTAAAGTAATTTGCCATATTGTCTACGTGTCTTCCATTCAAAATGCGAAGGCCACTTTCTATACAAAGTTGGATTAATTTCAGCCCGTAGGCATTAACTGTTTTATCTGGACAAACCCAGTCGTCTAAGACCTCGTCTTCATTATAATTACCTAAAGGTGCTAAAACGTCCGAAATGCGATCATGCATACTATCGTGAACAATATAATCATTTACAACAGAACATCTGCAGTTTAGGTCCCCTATAACCATAACTTTACCTTTTTCTACAAATTCTACAATTTAATTTTCTAATTCATAAAAAATATCACAGTTGTAAAGTCTGAAAAAAGAAGATCTATCAGGTGGAATGTAAGTACAACATATATAAACATCTTCACCATAAGTGTTGACTACTCCGTCCACCTTCAGCCATATTATAGTATCAAAATACACATCTACAATATTTACATGTTTTTCAACTGTTTCACGAATAAACAAGGCTAGAGCACCCCCTTGCTTTGTTTTTGAAAGAGATCTTGGAATATATTTTACATGTAAAACCAGGTATTGTAAATTCAAACTCGTTCTCTCAAACCAACATTCTGATAAAAATATTACATCATATGTACATATAAAATTTAGAAACGCAGTGTCATTTAATTTCCTTTCCAGGCCACCGTTAATGTTCCAACTCAAAAATTTAAGTAAATAGTCTTTGGTAATAGGTCCCTGGTCCTCATGTCTGTCCTAGCTCGAGCTAAACCTTTGACGTTTGCGGTACTGTCGGGTAGAAGGTGACAGGGCGGGCGAGCGCGTAGCCGCGGACGCAGATGCGTCAGTATCGAGTTCAGTCTGCTTACACACATATTCCACACCGTTAATATAAAGTCTGTCTTTCACAAGAGAAACTCTATCCCCTCTGTTACGGGCCTCACGCATGACTGGATATAATGCCTTTCTTCGTTGTTCAACTTCACCTGGGAAGTGTTCCTGCACATAAAAGTTAGTACCCCCCGCAAAGTTTTTGGGGCCTGCTTCTTTACAAAGTCCCGGTCCTTGAATCTCGAAAATTTTGGCAATTATAGGACGAGGACGTCCGTTATGGTTGTTGGGTCTCCGGCCAAGTCTGTGTACTCGTTCAAAATCAATTGACTTTCTTATGTTCATCTTGTCACGGATGAATGCTCGTAGTATCTCCTCACAGTCCTCTCTTTCTTCCTCGTGAATACCAGTGAATAACAGGTTATCTCTCATAGATCGACATTTAAGATCTAGTATATCCTCTGACAACTCGCTCCGTGTATCTGTTAAAATCATCCTTAAGTTTAATTACATCTCCTAGTTTAGAGTCCACTTTGACCTCAAGAGCACTGATTACTTTTTTTGCATCTTTTAATTCTTTCTGTGTATCTTTGTTCTTTTTTACGGTATCGTCAAATAGATTGCTCAGGCCATCAACACATGTTTCTAGTTCTACATGATTCTTATTCATTTCCCTTAGTTCACTCTGTATTGCAGACACTGTTGTTTCACATTTTGACACTTTGTTTTCTACAATACCAAACCGTTCGATTCTCGTCATTCGTTCATCCAGTGTATCGATAACCTTCAATTTCTGTTCAAATTTATTTAACTTCTGGTCTATCTTTTTTAACATATCATATATGTTCTGTTTTTCTTGATCGACATTACTTTTCTCACTGTTTACGATTGATAAACTCGTACGAAGAATATCCGAGGTTTCACTCATTGAAACCGTATCCATTGTAGATAGTCTACTCACAATGTACACTATACAGTATGAACAGAAGCACTTTAGTATAAGCTTTTTCCTTTAAATACACTGAAATACTTAATAAATCCTGTAAATCTCAAAGGAAATTGCTCCACAAATATATGTACGAAACATTCAAATACTTGTTATTAGGAAACAGACACCACATCCATATAGAATCGCTAAATATATCAGAACTTGAAGTATCATGACTATCTCTATCTCTGACCACTACCCACTAATATACCGACTCTAAATAAAGTTTACTTTACTTTACTTTATACATACACTCGCTTAAAAATTAAATCTATTTAGCATCATAGCGCGCTCGACTCTGGATCGTGAGGTCGTGAATTCGAGTCCAGCCGGCGGCAGGTTGGTTTCCTGTCTTTCGGAAGAGACAGTAAAAACTGGAGGTCCCGTGTCACAGTAGGTGTCGGCACGTTAAAGAACCCTCACTGCTCAATGGCCGTAAGTGCCGAGCATAGGCCAAAATTTGAAGCTCTTCACCGGCATTTGGTGACGTCTCCATATGAGTGAAATATTCTTGAGTTGGACGTTAAACAACAATAAACATAAACATAAACTTTTTGAAAAAAACACTGTATTTGCATTTGATTCTTGTATTTATACATATCCTATATTATGTAGATGTATTGCATTCATATTTGTATATTCTATATATATTATTTGTTTATTTCTATACCTTTGTAATTCATTGGTTTGTGAGAATAAAATTTTTGTATTGTATTGTACTTAGAAATAATTGAAGTAAATAGCTTGCCTAAGCACCCCAATAACGTAATAGGTTGGATAGACATGTATTAGGACCTTTACTTGTGTACAATGACAATAGTACTTATCACTCATGCCTCGGGCAGTATTATTGTCTCAATAAGTACAATATCGAATAGGTTGATATATAGTGGGATAAATATAGTGGGATAAAGTATTCCACAGATGATATCGAATAGTTTGATATATAGTGGGATAAATAATTCCACAGATGATATCGAATAGTTTGATATATAGTGGGATAAATAATTCCACAGATGATATCGAATAGTTTGATATATAGTGGGATAAATAATTCCACAGATGATATCGAATAGTTTGATATATAGTGGGATAAATAATTCCACAGATGATATCGAATAGTTTGATATATAGTGGGATAAAGTATTTCACAGATGATATGATGCATTCCTTTACTATGTTCATCATGTTGTCTATACGAGCAGATTTGTCATTTTTTAAAGTTACTGATGCATTATCTTATTTCCTCCCAAATAATACACCAGTATAACGTGACTTATATGAAGTACCAAAAAGGCCATACACATTGTTTGTTTCTAAATCAGCACAATTTTTTTTCGTTGTCAGTTGCAGTATTCATATCTATAAAATATCGGTAAAAATAACATATTTAAACAGGATAATGTTTTATACAATATTTTCTTATTTGAAATTTTCCAATATTCTTTTGTGGCCAAGGTTTTTAAGTTTCTTATTTTTCAAATCCTTTTATGGCTATGGGCTTTTAAAGATATATCTAGATTGTTTTTAGATTTTCTTTCAGCTGCACGGAGCTCAACTTTACGAATTACTGAGCCATATTTTCTGAATAACCACTTTAAATCCAGTTTGACAACCAGATGCCGTCTGTTATTAAGTCATCAGCTATCCAGAACATGTTTTTGATATATTCATATAGGCTACCTAACATTTATGTACCCTGAAAACATAAACTGACATTTTAGCTTCAACAATATCTTAATCAAAATGTAATGAATTTACATGATAATCTATTTCTTTTTTTCTCATATATTTGCCATTCTGTTTTTTGGCCAATTTCATATGATTTTTTTCATGGTCTCGGTTGAATTTGGAGAATATTGTGAAACCAACATGTAGACTTTGTTGCCAGGTCATGAAAAAAGTCAATTATTACATTGGCTACATCCAAAGCCAGTCCTGATCAAAAGAACTAGAAATAAAATTGATGTGACCTTACAGAATGAATTTTTATCTTGGATTTAAATTACAACTTTACAGAATTTTATAGAATTTAAAGAATTTTAAACATGATCTTACTGCATTTTAATGATTTTCCTTATTGACTGATCATCTAAAAATAGATGCTTTTTACACTTTTTATCTATCTATATAATATAAAATTTCTTGATATCGACAAGCAAAGGGAAGTAATACCTACTTCCATATGTAAAGCACAAATGTCAAATTCTTGGGGTTGAAAAAAACCACACCAAAACAAAACAGATAACCAATCTGTTAACTAATTAAAAGGGAAGAAGAAACCTATATAATTGCTGCTTAAGCTACACTTATAACTTGTTCTACAATCTTTGTTACTGTCAACAAACATCTCGCTTTTGTTATAATTCTACTTAACCTAACATTGTATATATAAATATAGATTGAAATTGTGAGTCATGCCCTCGATATACTGGGATATGATTATTTATAATCAAGTGTCCTATTCTATATCTATGGTAATTTTGTGTCTATAGTAAGTGCAACACAAAGAACCAGACACCGGAGGGAATTTATACTTGGTCACTGGTTGTTTTCGAATTAGTTAAAGGGGTATTAGCTATGTTTTTTCAAAATTTTGTTTTTCCTTTTTAACTTCATAGATTGATATACAACAACAAGAAAGAGATATTCACAGGCATAAAAATTCTTAAATTCATATATATTTTGTGAAAATTGCTCGAGAACCCCGATTTCGGGCACTTTTTCACTTGCAATTAACTCAACCTTACTATTTGTAAATAAATACTACACTTGACCTGATTTTATTTTCACAAAATATACAGGAATATAATATGTTTATGCCTGTGTATAGCTCTTATTTGTTAATGTGCATCTAGTACAAATAGTAAAAGAAGGGAAAAAAAACAAATTGTGAAACACATGTACAGCTAACATCCCTTTAATATGCAGGGAAGATATTACATGGACCTACGCTCTTCGGTATGAATCTCTCCTGAAAATTTCCCCGCCTTCCCCAAATGTCCTATGAAAACAGTTAACCTCTCAAAAGCAGGAAACCACTGACGGAAAGTAGCAACATTGACGTCATCATCAACAATATAATAAAAATATAATAAAAAGTGACGTCAGACTTTATAGGAGAGGAAACTGCGGTTACAATGTAACTAGTAAGGAAAACACCGACCATTCACATTTACGTCCGGCAAACTGTTGGACTCGAATCCGCGCTACAACTTGATGCAATAATTTCTATGTATATTAGAGTTACGTCATGATTTCGTGTACATCTAACGACAACCTATGACCATGTTACTCGGCAGACAAATTCTTGCCATTTGTCAGGAATATCAGGTCGCATCACTATATACAGAGTATAGCAGTAAGTTGGCATAACATAGATAAAAGTAATGAAACGAATTATAAAGAGCACTATAAAGAGCACTGTAATTACTAAGAACATGGACAAAAATGAAGTTGTGTCCATACTTTAGTGATATATTGTCCGCCGTACTGGTAACAGGCTTATTTCATGTAGCCTAAAATATGCTCAAAAACGGAGTTTTAGTCTGATGCCATAACAAGAAAATATATAATTGTTTCTAGTAAAATTTATTTGGCACTTTGACAATAAATTACATTGATAGATTTATTATAAAAATAAATATTATCACAGTCGCTGGATATTGTCACACGATATTAGCCCGTACACATGCATACATATCAAATGTTGAAATGTGCGTTCAAACAACATGGCTATGAGTTCTCATCTATCTCCTGGGCGTTAAAACACCTAGGTCCTATGTTATTTTGTTATGTGATTTTTATCGGATTTCGAAATTTTGCAATACGACGTGTGCGGGGCGAATACCGTGTGACGTACATAACAACAAACAAATTATGAATATAAACAAAATGCTACCAAAAATAGTAATAAATATAAAATATTAAACTCACTTACGTAGACATTGGACACACACACACACACACACACACACACACTGTTATATTCTAAGTAACTGCAGTTACACAACTTTTATTTCAACTTTCTGATATTATTAAACTAAGTTAAAACTATTGAATAATAAATAAAAATGTGATTCCTTTGTCGAGAATATCCAAACGTGATAAAATCACCATGATGTTTTGAATTAATAGCAACGCCTTCTGTATGCTCACTGCTCACTTCATCATGAAGCCATTTGCTGGTATTTTGTCTTTAATACACTGAGATATTTGACTGTATTTTTGAAAATAAGATAATCTCGCATATATCTTTCCTGGACGTTTGAAAGTTGAAATACTGTTTCTACCACTTCTTCAACTTTAACATAACTGTTTATATTACTGTGTAACACGGTATGTATGGCGGTATCCATATCACACAATATACTATATATATTATTTTCAACCATCATCATTTGTTCTCCTATATTACTGTCTTCTTCAGTTGCAACCATTTTCCCCCAAAGTATAGCAACGGTAGATAGGTTGTGGTAATCACTCAGGAATACTTCTGATGTCTGAAATTAAAAAATGAAATGGTATCAAAATGAATTTTTAAAAAGTATTCTTGTAATAAATGTAGTGTTTAGGATCAGTTTTCCCTTAACCAAATACATATATTTTCATTTGTCTATTGTTTGGTGAGTTGAACGTAAAATTGACACTTTTAAAACAATATGAATAACTGGAGATTCAGTTAAAGGAGTGTAAGTATCATTATATATTGATCTCACGATGCGTCTTAGGCGGTATTATGTTTTTTTCAACATGAGCTGACTGCAAGCCAGGATGCAATTTTAAAACGATGAAACATTGTATAAATCATTTTGTAAGGAAAATAAAATGTAAAATGAATACAATTTCAATAATTTTGATGAAAGAATACATATGTTAGATAATATGCGGTTTTCTGGGCCCGAAGTCACCAAATTTACTCAATACTCAAGCTCAACTTTTATTTTTATTATTTTGACTACAGAATCGCTCATAAAATTTCGAATTTGAGTGAATAATGAACATGTTATGATTTTACATCAGTCACATATAAATTTTTGTGTCACACTTATGATATTCCTGTAAAAAAAAATGAATAAATACGTTGAGTATGATACTCAAAATTGTATGTCATCAATATGCAAACATGTTCAGTTACAGAATAAAGTTTGCTTGTTTTTTTTCCCCTTATAATCAAGAAAAGCTAGTTGAACTTAAGTACTGAGTAAATTTGGTGACTCCGGGCCCTGAGGTCCAATTTAATTCAAGTTAATTTTATACTTACATTTGTGTTGTCAGGTTGTGCGGATATGCTGGGGAAACCGGGGTATTGGGAATAATTGTTGTCTAAGTATTTTATCAGGTCCGTACTTGTGATTCTTGTTCCCGACAAAGGTATCTGAAAATTTTCAAAGTAAAAATGATCACAATGATATATCCCAGTAATAACAATAGTATTTAGAAAATATAGTTAAAACTCAACTATATAATTACAAAATTACGCTCAATTATTTTGCTGTTGTCGTATCGTCTTTGACATCAGTAATTTCACACGTATCAGATATTTTTCAAATACTTTAAAGTTTGTTCAATAATACTTGATTCCATTCCCGTTCTTTGGGATTTTTGTCTTAATGTTTAATTCACATGTCTGAACTAGTTGTATGTTACTTACATAGGAACCTTGTAATGAAATGGATTCTGCAATTCCAAAGAAAGTTTTTTGAATGATATTTTCTAAATATCTAGTAAGCGGTACATTTACGACGATACTCGTATCAACAACAGCCAACGGATCATTGGTACACGGTGATTCCCAGCGTTTAGGAGTGTTTGTTGGTGCGGATCTACATATGTTGACTGTAAGGAGCTGTGATAATCCTTCAATAGATTAAATTAACATTATATATGACAAGGTGCATTATGTATCTTAAAGAGTAGGTAAACATGCCTAGAATATATATATATATATATATATATATATATATATATATATATATATATATATATATATATATATATATATATATATATATATCGTTGTGGAAATTATTAGGGAAACATAGAAATCTTACATTGCATGAATGTATTAATATGGAAAAACAGCTAACTTCACTTTTCTTGTCCATTAAATCAAAATGTTATCATAAATATATCTTACTAACTGGAAAAGTTTCGGTACGTCTTGTCAATACTTCATATCAAGTCAAAAGTATTAAATTGTACTAATAATTACAGGGAAAATAACATCAAATTTAATAGACTATTTTCTGATACTTACCAAAAAATATAGTAAGCTTTGTGATGAAAAAAAAATTTAAATACATTTTTTTAGATGTGATAATTCGGTCAAACTGGTCGTTTTGAATCTTAGAGCTATAATGAAAAATAGTTCATGAAACCTGCTTAAATAAATATAAATAGGGGAAACCCCCGGACATCGCGTAAAGAAAAAAACCACCACATCCGACGTATTCAGACGCGTACATTTGTATTCCTAGTGTGTAGGAACAATGCACGTCTTTCCAGATGTATCAGGAGGAAGATTTGGTGTGTAGGGTATTGTGTGTCCCTTTAAGATCATGATGTAGGTACAGCATATGAACTCACAATAGTATCCTGTTTCTATATTTGAATTACTTAGTAGTTCCAAACCTACAAGACAAGTCCAGTAACATACAGTTAATTATGATTTATAACAGGATCTAAATTTATCCAGCGTTGAAGGTTTTCAATCACGTGACAATCACACCAGATTTTATTTCATTGATAATTTTATACGAGGAAGCCGGGGAATTTACACTTTACATGGAATATATAAAACATATTTCTCTAACTGATGTGTTTCTTTCGTATATTTTACGCAAATATTCTTTCACACTTTTTAAACACTATTTCCATAAAGTATTTTCACAAAATTTCATATTGTTTGTTAGCATTTATTCTTTTTACTGTTATATAAAAATGATACTGCTTCATCATCAATATCTGTGTATAACCTTTATTTAGAGGATACATATTTTCGTCCCAAACATTGTGGATATAAAATCTGTTGTAAACTTCAATCTTATGAAACATTATCAAGATTCAAGATCCTTAATAATTTCTCATTAAGTTCACAATTCAACATTGAGAACATGGCCACATTTTAGCAAAATGACACATGCAAAGGTACATTGAAATTTTAAGTATAAATACATAAATAAATGCATGTACAAAGTTGACGGGATGGTTGGCCTTTTTGTTTATGACATTAACGGATGTTAATACTTTTTAATTAAGAACTGATATGATATTGGTTAGACATAGTTCAGTATGTACTATTTATACCTAGATTTCGTTCTAATTATTTACTTATTACCACTGTTGATATAATTTTTGTTTGGATTTCAATTTGCACTATCTACTAAACAATGTTACAGAATATGTGTCTACTATATAAGGAAATTGGAATTTTTATTATCTATAAAAATTACTGCAAAAATGATTTGGTTTACTATAAGAGCTACAGTATGTGTCATTAATACAGTACGCAAAGTTGACGTCACAAAATGCGCAAACATAATTCGTTCATAAAAATCCGTTCGTGTTTTAATACTTGGTTATAGAACAAATCAAAACTTTACTTGTCGCTAGCTGAATTACCACTTCATTGATCTAGACATGCATTGATTTACCAGGTTCTATTTTAGCGTCGATATACACGTCACTAAACATGACGCCCTGGAGTCGCAACTTAACAAGTTAAGAGAAGCAGACGATAAGAAAATTATATGAAAAGGGATTATCGTCAAGAAATATTAGTGAAATGATTGCAAGCACGACCCAGAAATATTTTCAACGATGTAGATCAGCAGGATCGCTCGAATACAAACCTAGAATACACAGACCCGGAATTTTCAGTGACACAACTGAACGCATCTGGGATTTTAGACTCGAACAAACGATAATTATCGTTCTATCTAACTTCTTCATTATATGAAAGGATATTTTTGAAAATTTTAGTACTCTTTTCACAGAAATTTAAATGAATACGTTAATCATATTTCATCTGTTGCCCCGTTCACCATGCGAAACACACTTGTAAATGGAAGAACAAGAACAAAATCAACACTTTAACATCGCCAAAACAATCACTTAAAACTTATGCATTGTATTATTGAGAATGTGTGACTTTCCATAAAACGCCGTCTCAGTCATTTAAAATCTGTGTACCAGAAAAATCTGGATCTCCACTGACATCAGCGTGACTAAAACTGTTTTCAATTAATGCCCTACATATTGAGAACAATAATTAAAGCTAAGGGCTATGTCAGTAAATACTGTAAAAGGTAGGTCCCAAACATAATCATTTGATGCTAAATTTTGATTTTGAAACCCCCTCGTATACCAAGTGGCATGACGTCGCAGTCTAGTTTGCGTACTTTATTATGGTCAGGTACTGGAGTATTCATGTAAACCATAGGATTAATGTAATTAAGAGCAAATGAAGAATGCATTCAATTATTTGTATCTAATATTAAACTTTTGATCATTTTTTTCTTATTTTTTTTAATTTTTTTTTTTTTTGGCATTAAATTTCATTGTAGAACAAGTGATGGTAAATAATGTCGTATTATTCATTTCCAATCCTAGTTATTTGTAGACGTCCAACACGTATTAAGTCGTGTGCTCATTTTCCGGAAATTAACAAAATTGGAAATGAAAAATTCACAATTATCTAATGATATACGATATCTGTCACATTATGAAACGAAAACTCATACAGGATATGTAATGATGGAAATTTCTGTCTGGAATGGTATCGAAGATGACATAGGACTTTTTACAGAAGTTTTTGACAAAATGAAAATTATGCTCGATATGTGTATTGTAATTCGATTTTGCAAAACTTTCGTGAAATATTTTCCTTTTTACTTCCATTTTTATATTTTTGACTTTTGAAAATGTAGCTAATTTTGCTATTACATTTAGCTCTACCTAGTACCTTTACGTGATTTGAACGTATTACATGATTTGTGTCCTTACATTACTGAATTGACATAACATCTTCCCGATCCTAATGTGTGATCCAATACAATATGTTTTAATCATGAATCAAACTGATGTATATAGATATAAATCCACACGTATTTGCACTGTTTCAGATTGTATCATTTCCGGTGACCGGATCGGACAATTCAATACTTTTATTAAGATATTGCTTACACACCTAAAAACTAGTACTTACTAAAATTCAAACAAATATATAGAAATCTAAAATTCAGTCAAGTATGCGTTCGATTAACATAACTATTGTTAATTTTTATTTTATCTGTGTTTGGTCATTGTGTCTGTCTCTCCTGGTTCCCTATTGTTCAAGTGAGGGGAAGGGAAATTAAACTACACTGCTTTGGCGAAGAGGAAATGTACATTTAATTCGTCATCTGTATTTTTTAAGGACAATTCCTACTTCCTCGGATCAAGGCAGCGTAAGAAGTATTACTTGCATTAAATCTATTGGTCATTTAAAGCCAGTATATTCCTCAATACAGAGCACCGTAGTCAAAATAAAGATAACAGGTACATCCAATAAGACGAAGGTATACTTGAGTAAATAATATAAGCCTTTTAATTCCAAAAGTTTACTAAATTTATGGTCATTACCCAAATGCAGGAACAATACATTTGAACATGATTACGGTTCAATAGATAAATACGTGTGTCAAATGCTAACTTTTAAATTTCACTTTAGCATTTACACGTCAGCTAATCACTACCGTATTGCAATGACAGATCAACATACGATGATAAGATGACTTAACTTATTGACGTATCGATCAATTATTGTATATTTTGTACACGTTTTGTACAACTGGGAAATAATCTCAAGCCTGATATTTTCTTATAAATCATAAATACATCGATACTGGTTAAATCACTTTCAGTTTAATATGGTTGATAATGGAACTTTGGATCCAATTGGGAAGAACTATATTGTATAACCGATACACTGGATCTCGCTAAAATAATACCTAATTGACTAATGGTCGTGTAAGATAGGTGGAATGGCTTAAAATATCTGTGGCTAGGACGTATACGAATGAAATGATATTTGTTTTCTATGAAGTCGTTCAAACATGTGCCTTTTAACATATATTATTCTGTGGCTTCAGTGCGACATTTAAATAAGGCAGTTGCTATTTGTCCGGCTAACCGGACAAATATCTGTGAGGCTATTTGTCCGGCTAACCGGATATATATCTGTGAGGCTATTTGTCCGGCTAACCGGATATATATATCTGTGAGGCTATTTGTCCGATTTTTTTATTCTAGCTCTTCGTATGAAAAATAGACACTCCGTATTTGGACAAATAGACACATAGACACTCCGTATTTGGCAGTTGCTATTTGCCGGCTAACCGGATATATATCTGTGAGGCTATTTGTCCGGCTAACCGGACAAATATCTGTGAGGCTATTTGTCCGGCTAACCGGATATATATCTGTGAGGCTATTTGTCCGGCTAACCGGATATATATCTGTGAGGCTATTTGTCCGAATTTTTGATTCTAGCTCTTCGTATGAAGAAAATTTGTCCCCAATACCAATTTCTCCGTTTTCCGCCATCGCTCTGACGCGGGCTCCTGCTGCTGGAGATAAGATATGACATGCGCATTTTGTGTGACCGGACAAATAGTCAGAGAGCTATTTGTCCGGTTAGCCGGACAAATAGACACTCCGTACTTTTTTTGCATCTTTTAATTCTTTCTGTGTATCTTTGTTCTTTTTTACGGTATCGTCAAATAGATTGCTCAGGCCATCAACTCTACACGATTCTTATTCATTTCCCTTAGTTCACTCTGTATTGCAGACACTGTTGTTTCACATTTTGACACTTTGTTTTCTACAATATCAAACCGCTCAACTAATCGTTCGATTCTCGTCATTCGTTCATCCAGTGTATCGATAACCTTCAATTTCTGTTCAAATTTATTTAACTTCTGGTCTATCTTTTTTAACATATCATATATGTTCTGTTTTTCTTGATCGACATTACTTTTCTCACTGTTTACGATTGATAAACTCGTACGAAGAATATCCGAGGTTTCACTCATTGAAACCGTATCCATTGTAGATAATCACTGATGCGAGTCTACTCACAATGTACACTATACAGTATGAACAGAAGCACTTTAGTATAAGCTTTTTCCTTTAAATACACTGAAATACTTAATAAATCCTGTAAATCTCAAAGGAAATTGCTCCACAAATATATGTACGAAACATTCAAATACTTGTTATTAGGAAACAGACACCACATCCATATAGAATCGCTAAAAATATCAGAACTTGAAGTATCATGACTATCTCTATCTCTGGAATATAAATGAAAACCATGGAACTATTCTTTTATTCTGATTCATACTGTATAGAGAAGAAATAAAAGAAATTGTTAAATATGGAATTGTGCATTCACATTTTAATAGGAAACGTTTATAAGGTAAATAGAGAAAATGTCAACTTACTAAAATGTCTTCAAAGTAGGTAAGTAGTAATGGCTAAATCGGTAAGTGTAGATTGTCCAAGTAGAATTTGAAATCTCATTATTATGTGTCATTACGCTTTGCACATGGTCGTAAGTAAATCACTGGCCAATGGTCAGTGGGTATACAAAATGAGTGACCAATAACTGTATAGTTTGTAGAAGGACTTTAGGTATAAATCTTACATTGGCCTAAGGCAATGCAAAGAAAGAAATGGACAAAAATAAATTCAAACTAAATCAATCTGACCTGAATTATTTTCGTGCATTTAGGGTACAGCAATGATATATACATTACAATGATATTAATGAAACATCATACTATCACACACACACACACACACACACAAACACACACATGTGGAAGAGTGATATTTGTCATAAAATATCTTATTTATTTCTTTCATGTAAATATCAAGAAATAGCTTGTATTTGTTTGTGTGTTACCTGTTATAATAGTGGAGATTCAAGGGACATAACTCTTGGCTTGAATCTGTCACATTATATCTATTTAATTGAAAAGTCATTAAGGGAAATAACTCTTTCTGTACATTTTTAGATCAGAGTTATCTTTCAATTTCTTATTGACCATTGTCCACTTCCTATCTTTTGTTCTTTCTAAAAACTCTTTCTATTGGCTCATTTGATTTGATTAGAGATTTGAAATTTTGTACTCACCAGAACCAGAAGACATCTTGAATTCCATACATGTAGATGTTTCTGCATTTTCAATTTACTCCTTTAATTTGTGTTTAGTATCTAGTTTCTACAACTACATGTATCTGAATACAGAATCTTGACTGTGAGTATTTTTATATTTTTGTATTTTTGTATTTTATCCTATTTATATAATAATTTATCAGAAATATGAAGTTTGTGAAAAGAACTTGCTCAGCATGAATTGATAATCTGAAACATTACATATTTCTTTGTTTCATTTAAGTATAATTTTCAATACAACAGAAAGAATGTGTATTTATAATTATACTTATTGATATGAGTTTTTATATTGTGATTTTATTTTATTCACAGAGTTGTCCAGAAAATAACCCAGTTCAATTATCAGCTTTGATGATTAAAACACTGAACCATATTTAGGTATGCCTAGGTTTAATGTAATAATTGTGATTTTCTTTCTGTAATAAACTTTCAGAGTAATATTTATGGTAAATGCAAGATATTAACATTTGTACAATTTATTTCTATATTTTTTGGGGTAAATTTCGGAAATATTGTAAAATTGAAGCAAACTACTATTTTATATATATGTTTGTGACAGCTCTATGTGATACATATATTTATTGTTGTTTTTTGTTCTTTTACAGTGTTATGATAATTATTGATCATAATAAATAATCGAACCCAACAACGGTGTTGCTTACTGCTTATACCTATACACACCAGGAAGGACACCCTTGTTACATATATATATATATATATATATATATATATATATATATATATATATATATATATATATATATATATATATATATATATATATATATATAATGTGTACATTGATAACTTCACCGTGTCGCATATCGACACTTGACTCTTGACTTGTACTCTGTGTATGCATGATCACTAACGGAAACATAAACCCCACACAGTACAAAACCGTATTTGATTGGTTATTTACAAATAATCCGTACACGGGTTGGTTATTTTAAGTCGTGTTTCGAATTACATTAGATTACTTCCAATAGGTATATAGACAAAGCATTCGCCTGAGCATGAGAACCAAACATATAATTAGGCGCAATACACTTCAAATCGATACACTTAGTGTTTTAGGGGTCAATCGAAATTTACGAATACTTCAAATTTCCTTCTGTTATTGAAGAAGTAAGATCTCAAACTCATATTCGATTAGATACGGTAAATAACATAAGACATCGACGGTCGATAGTTCAGTCTGTTATAACTGTGTCGGGAGCCGGCCTGGCTCAGTCGGTAGCGTGCTCGACTCTTGATCGTGAGCTCGTGAGTTCGAGTCCAGTCGCCAGCAGGTTGGTTTCCTGTCAGTCGGATGAGACAGAAAAAACCGCGGTCCCGTGTCACAGTAGGTGTCGGCACGTCAAAGAACTCTCACTGCTCAATGGCCGTAAGTGCCGAACATAGGCCAAAATTTGAAGCCCTTCACCGGCATTTGGTGACGTCTCCATATAAGTGAAATATTCTTGAGTGGGACGTTAAACAACAATAAACAAACAAACAAAAAAACTTATTGTTTTGTAAATAAAATATTAAAGAATTACAATTTGTTTCATTTATTTGTATGAACCCACAGTAATTGAATAAAAAATATAACTCTCTCTCTCTCTCTCTCTATATATATATAGCTGATATAACATGACACGGTAAGTCGTACTTTTAGCGTTCCCAAGGAAAATAAAACCGACTGACATTTTTATTCTCCAAGTGGTCGGTCGAAATTGATTGTGAAAGGTGAGTGGGTGACCGTTTCTTTGCTCTACCTAAGTTACTTAGGGCAAACTGACCTGGAAGTTTCCAACATTTAAAAATAGGACATGAGTACTTCAGCATTTCAAGATTGCAGGACACATTCCGGATATTGGAGTTTTCAGTGAGTCACAATGGACATTACACGTGTTCAAACAAACGATAAATTTCAAAATTATCTCGGGGATAATTACCTCTTGATCATGATCAATGTACCTATTATTGGTTTAAACAGCATTTAGTAAATGCATCACTAATGGCAGAAAAAAAAATCTGTTAATATTAATTTATCTCCCTTTCCGCTGGAAATTCACCTAATTGAAGTTTGAGAAGAAGGTCGATAAGAAATTGTGCACATAAAACGGAATGTGAAGAGAACGAAATATAATCATAGACAACTAAGGGTTAATATATAACACAGAGAAAATTATGCATAAAGAATTAGATTACCATCCACATAACTTGGCATTATTTAGGATTATTATTTTAAAATTTAAATAGTTATACATGTAACCGGAATTGTTGAGACTTATAGCTTAATATTATAGTAAAATTCATATATCGTGTTGGGTTAGTGTTTCTTAATCCGAGTTTATATTTTAGGTGCTAAAGCATACAATTAACAATACACTGACTAGAGCAATCGTTCCTACTTGTCACCATACATACGAGTGTATCCAGTGAGTAGAAAAACGTTTTTCCCGTTCAACTTGTCATTATCGAAAAATGAGTAGAATCATCCGTATGATAAGTAACAGGTTACTCCACCCCACCATCATATGTACTTCGAACAATATATGTAGCTATCTTTCATCTCAGTAACTTCTCATTTTTCTCCATATTATTACAATCTCAAAATTCTGTACAAATAAATGATATACAAGAAAAACTTGATGCAAAGCATCAATTCGCCGCCAAAGGTGAAATCCACGATTCATAAAAGCCAGAAGGGCTATCAAAGCGACAGCAGTACATTGCAACCCGTTATACGGACGAAACATTTCACAGCCCTGATGAAAATTAGCCAGTAGCCCTCTTACCATGTTCGCTGTTCTTTTTTTCACCGGGGTTGTACTAAATACCGCAAGGTAGCGCATAGTACCGAAACAGACTTTAATTACCAAAATAGACCGAAACGCATATTTTTACTATTATTTTGACACAAAAACTGAAGTATATGTCATAGCTTTTATATAAAAAGTTATTTTTAACACAATTTTTGTATAACAACCGATAAATTCAGAATTATCATGTACTGAAATAAGACCGAAACACACCATTACCACAGGAATAGAACACAAATGTTTTATTTGTGTTGTAGAATATGCCTTAGTATATATACATGTACATGTATATAAAACGTAATTTAGAAAAACATTTATGGAATAATTCAGAATTATTTTTTTTAAAACAAGTCCATATTCCAGTCTGTTTCGTTCATTGTTGGCCTAGTCGGCTAGAGTGGTTCGATCTTGTTTAACATGATAATTCTGACTTTATCCATTATTACACAAAACTCGTGTTAAAAGTAACATTTTATTATACGGAGTGTCTATTTGTCCGGCTAACCGGACAAATAGCTCTCTGACTATTTGTCCGGTCACACAAAATGCGCATGTCATATCTTATCTGCATAACGTGATTCGTTCAATGCGTCGTAGCTGTGAAGAATGCATCGGTACAAATGGATTAAACTTGTGAACCTTTTTTTTGCACACCTTACTTTCAGTGGCTGTTCGTATCAACTATAATGGACATAATCTGTGATTTGATGTTTGAATTGAAAGATAATGCATTATATTAAATAATGATATACATAATGCAACATAATATTTGGTACACGAATCTATAAAAGAAATAACTAAACTACACAGTTTCTTTTATCCGCTCGTATATGTAAGCGGGAGGGAATTTTGGATAGATAAACAGACAGACAGGCGGACGATCCAAACACTATATGTCCCCGGCGGGCCTTTCGGACTGGGGTATAGAAATAATTATCTACCATATTAAGTTAACATAACTCCTGAATCTCCAACTGATAATGGAGGTAACTATTCACCTATACATATCGAAATAACTTTCCTCTTGATAATTAGAATTAAGATGTGAATGATCCCCCCCCCCCCCCCAAATCATTATTTCTCTTAAGATTTTCTCGAGGAATCCCTTTACACCTAAAACACTATGTAGTGGTATTGATCCAGCATTTGACGCCATTCCCGTGAAGCCGGTCATCACCGAAACGGAGTAGAGTCGTCCTATTATGATTAGACGGTTACTATGCCCCGCCAAATTATGTGAATCGGACAAAGCCCGATACATATACATAGTACTGATATAGCAGCTTACGATGATAATCCCAATACAAGGACCAAGACATTATGGAGGAATAAGAATGACGTGGAATAAGGACGTTTGATCAGAACATCTCCGTACGTTCAGATGGAGGAAATAAAATTTAATGTATCTCGTAAAAAACATCCACTAGAATTTCACTTCAGTTTTCCTTGCCATCCAAAGGAAAAGTACCAATATATTACTACCAAGGCTGTATAGATCAGCTAGGAGAGATTATAGACAAATACAAACACATTACATTGAAGAATATTTCAATGAGTTTATCAAGAGAGATGTTCTGACTCAACGTGGAAAGCATACACGTTTATTACCACAGATAATCTTATATAACATAACTTTGGAACAACATTTATACATGTAAACGGCAAAGACTGTTCGTGTATTGATCGTTTCCTATTACAAATAATTCTGCTATTACCGTCGATGGCAAAACTACACGTGATGATCATTATACAATCATTTTAACACTCTCTCAATACAGCATGGGAAAACAAAATCCAAGTCTCTGGAGGAAAAAAAAAATGTCTGATGGGCCTACTTAGGTAAAATATTTGTATAAAGCATTTGTAGAAGATGTTGTGGATAAATTCAGGAGTTGAACTGGAAAACACAATTCATAAAATATACATTGTTCCTTCCACAGCAGCAGTGAAAAACGGGAATAGGAAGTATAAACCAAAGCTGAAAGTTTGCAGTGAAAACATTATATCTGCTCTTACGGATAGTAAGCTTGCTAATCATAATTACAAACAGGATAGTTCTCCCAAGAAACTGCAGAACACATGAAACAGGAAAAGAAAATACTGCGGTCTAACATACGTACAGAACAAGGAGGATTATGGTAGAAGAAGGTGAAAGAATGCTATAATCTAGGACTCGTGACACAAATGTTTTATAGAATGGTGAGGCAACAACGTGCACCTTACAAAACCAAACGTCTGAAAGAAAAGTTAATGATGAAAGTTTCAAATATGTAAATATACGATATTTGTAGTGCTGAATCTGACTAACGGTTCGAGACAAACACTGAGGAAATTTATGCTGTAATTTTAAAAAATGGAAGAATCATATGGGGCAACTACAGAGTATATAAGCTGGTAGCAGTATATATATATATATATATATATATATATATATATATATATATATATATATATATATAAAATAACATGAAAAAACTACACATACACACTCACGCAAACACCCACTGTCTGTCTGTCTGTTTCTCTCTCTCTCTCTCTCTCTCTCTCTCTCTCTCTCTCGTGGAGAGTGAAAGAAATGCTACATATTAAAAGTACTGCGTAATAATGCAATAAATAAATGAAAATTTAAATCACAAAAACGAAGCTCAAACTACCAACGAAATGTTGGATCAGGTTGACTTACACATTTTCGACTTCTTCTCAAGAACCAGTTAAACAATTTTAGCGAAACTTGTCATGTGTCATCCCCATGTAAAGCTGGATAAAGTTTGTGAATGATAAGGGGCTAGCACCCATGGGGGCTCCAAAAGGGACCAAAAAGGATCAAATTTTGTTAAATCTTTAAAAATCTTCTTATGAACCAATGATCAAATGATTTTCAAATTTTTGTATGCATGATTGTTAAGTCAATATTTACAAAGTTTGCAAATAAAAATGAAATCTGTTCATAAACGAGCCACTAGGGGACGCTTCAGTAATGCAGGGTACAATTGTATAACATTGTTTAATAACTCGAAGCTAATCTACTTTTTGTATACAGACATATGAGAAAGTAGTTAGAAATTATCTGAAGATCATTTTGACAAAATGTCAATGTCATGGGGTCAAAGGTCAAGGTCACAGACACTTAAGTAAACGGAAAATATGTTTTTTGTGTTAAATTTTCAACATTTTTGACTGCTTCTCCAGAACCATTGGGTCAAGTTGAGCCAAACTTGACAGGAAGTATAACCATGTAAACTTTTCAGCTGCATAAAGTTTGTGGATGAAAAGGGGCATGGACCAAACTTGACTTTCATGGCTGAAAATAGAACGAATGAGTCAGCAGTATTTTTATATAATACATGTTTCGCCATATAAAAGCCATAGAAAAAATATTTCATTTTGGTGGAAATTGTCTGGTTGACCCTTATGTGAGTTATTTCCCCATTTTTGTGGATTTTTAAATGTTTTTGGATGTTTGTTTTACATTATCTTGAAAAGTACATTTATAATAGCTAGAGTAAAAGTGCAAAAATGTTCAGCGCGCAAAGATCTAAAATAAATTCAATAGGGCAAGAATTGTCAGGTCAACTCTTATATGATTTACTTTCCCTTTTTGTGGATTTGTCATGTTTTTGGATGTATTTTTGACATTATCTTGAAAAGTATAATAGCTAAAGTAAAAGTGTAAAAAGCAAATGTTCAGCATGCAAAGATCTACAAAACGTAAATGGGCCTGAAGTTGTCAGGTCACCCCTTATGGGATTTATTTCCCCCTTCAAATGGATTTTTCATGTTTTTGGATGTATTTTAAAACGTATAATAGCTACAGTTAAAGTGAAAGAAGCAATAATGTTCTGCACACAAAGATCTACAAAATAGTCAATAGGCCCGAAATTATCAGATCAACCCTTATGGGAGTTAATTTCCCTTTTAAGTTGATTTTTCATGTTTTTGGATTTTTTTTATATTATCTTGAAAAGTATGACAGCTAGAGTAAAAGTGTAAGACGCAAATGTTCAGCACGCAAAGATCTACAAAAAAGTCAATGGGCCTGTAATTGTCAGGTCACCCCTTATGGGATTTATTTCCCCCTTTAAATTGATTTTTCATGTTTTTAGATGTGTTTTTTAACATTATCTTGAAAAGTATAATAACTAGAGTAAAAGTGAAAGAGGCAAAAATGTTCAGCGCGCAAAGATCTACAATAAATTCAATAGGGTCAGAATTGTCAGGTCAACCCTTATATGAGTTACTTTTTTTTTTAAGTAGATTTTTCATGTTTTTGGATGTATTTTGACATTATCTTGAAACGTATAATAGCTACAGTTAAAGTGAAAGAAGCAATAACGTTCAGCACACACAGATCTACAAAATAGTCAATAGGGTCAAATTATCAGATCACCCCATATGGGAGTTACTTTCCTTTTTAAGTAGATTTTTCATGTTTTGGGGTGTTTTTGACATTATCTTGAAAAGTATAACAGCTAGAGTAAAAGTGTAAGGAGCAAATGTTCAGCATGCAATGATCTACAAAAATTGTCAATCGTCCTGAAGTTGTCAGGTCACCCCTTATGGGATTTATTTCCCCTTTTATATGAATTTTTCATGTTTTTGTATGTTTTTGACATTATCTTGAAAAGTACACTAGAGTAAAAGTGAAAGAAGCCATAATGTTCAGCACACAAAGATCTACAAAATAGTCAATAGATTACCCATTGTGGGAATTATTTCCACTTTTAAGTGGGTTTTTCATGTTTTTGGATTTTTTTACATAATCTTGAAACGTATTATAGATATTATAAACATAATACCAAAGTTATAGTGCTCAAGACGATATCGTTTCTGTCAATTAGACTTCATCAGTTGAGCTCCAATTTGAAAAGTATGTGTTTTTTCTAAAGATAAAGTGGTATCATACAAGGCCAAATAATATATCTAAAAGTATAGCCGAAATCCGTCTAAGAGTAACCACTGTAAAAAAAAGTGACTATCTTAGCTTTAGGAAAATTTTCGAATTTAAATGGTGTTAACAGTGTTAACAATGGAGTAAAAGTCAAAGAAGCAAAAATGTTCAGCACGCAAACATTGGATAATTGTATAAAACCATGCAATGCAGCAACATATACTGATGATATGCCAACACTCGTATTGAACGGTAAGAGGGTGGAACTAGAAGCCCAAGAGGAGACTTCAATCGTTCACCTTAGAACCATCTACAAATATGGAAAGAAGACCAAGAAGAATATGTTGACAGATCTAGCTAAGAAACACAAATATTGAAGTTTTAAGAAATTCATAAAAATTTCTAAAACTATTTCTTCACCTATACACAAGTAAAACACATGAAATAAATACATCATATTGAATACAAGAGGAGATCATCAAATAATTCATACAAATTTGAATGAAAATAGGTCTAAAAAGACCTCAAAAACGCATCAAAATAAATATTTCAATCTTATAGAGGATCTTGAATTCTTTTTTCCTGGCAGATTTCATCAAATTCTCATCAGTGGTTTCAGAGAATAAGGCGACAATATGAAAAGTTTACAGACAGATGACCGACTCTTCGGATAATTTGCGATATATAAACACCATATAGAGGCGAAATTACTTCTAAATGTTGAAAATTGACTGATGGGAAGCATTTGTCGTATAGCCTGGTCCATTTCCCGTCTAAGTCTAGAATTAAAATTTCCGCGTGTGATTGATTATATCATGTATTTAATTTCTAGTTCATTGGGATATATGACATTGATATATGTACGGTCATTGTCATTATTAATTCACAAAACATCGTCGGTATATCTAAATGTAAAGTTAAAGGCTACCAATAGCTTTTTCTTCTTTTGATTTAGAAGCTTCCGAATGAATTCTGCTTCAGATAAATAAATACACAAGTCATCCAAAAAAGGCACATTTGGTTCCCATGATAACACTTCAGTGTATTTATGTATTTATTTATGAATCGGAGTGGTGTTGAATGAAATAAGTATCATGATAACCCATGACTTAATATTCAAATTTCGGGTACCACTTTAAGACCCGTAAACACATTTTCAATACCAACAAATGCTACTGGTCCTACACCATTCATACTATGAGGACATATTCCAGCTGAAGGTCTTATTTCTATGAGAGCCTTAACATTGTTCGGCAACATATGTAGGCTCAACGAAGACAGTATTGACAAAATATGATCAAGAAATTGATGGCAATCGTCAGTTTTAATGAGGTATAATACACTCAGTATACTGTATACTTTTTAATTCAGTAAAATTAAGTTTCACAAAAAATTAACTAAATATCGAGTCAGACATTTGGCCTACGTGAGTACTGACGGCTTATTTATTATGCAACAAACTACATAGATCTGCGATATGATTATAAAATCTTCTGCTTATAAACATTGTTTCGTCGATATTAAATTTCTATGCGACAGGGCAGTATTATACCCTTACGCTACACTTCCTATCAGTAGCCTTAAATCTCTAGGTCAATATGTGTACATGTAAAACATTTTCCCAACTTCAAAGACTACCGCGAGTTTCTCATCAGTTAAGATCACGTGAATGAGGAATGGCGCAGTCTATGTCAAACTTCAGAGACAAATTTTGCCAATTCACAGTTTACAATTATACTTCATCAGTTGAGCTTCAATTTTAAATAGATTTTCTAAAAGAGAAAGTGATATATCACCAGGTCAAATCATAACAGACACATACATTTTACAAAGTGATCGTGCATCATTCAACTAAAGTGAATTAAATTCAATGTACCTACTGTGTGGAAACTAAAGTGAAACACTGACTCATATTTCTTCTTAAATGTGCTTCGTTAGATAAGTCAAAATCTTTACCTGTCACCATAAAACTTAAGAATAAGTAAAATTGAGGAAGTACTAATCGATAACCAAAACTCAAGTCCATTATAACACGACGAATTACATGTGTAAATGGTCTCAACATGAAGAACAATTGCAAATCCAAAACGGGATAAGACCAGGTGTGCGTAAGGAGTCAGCGTCTTTTGCTGGCATGCCATGGAAACCTTTCTAGTCAAATTCGGTAAAAAAAGTCAAGTTTGGTGATAAGTTCAAGTTCGGTGAAAAGCACGATTGGTGAAAGGGAGTCACTGTCTGTGGCCCTGGTGCAGAATGCCATCTAATATTTCTGAGAGGGGGACTTCATAATGTTTAACAAGAACCCGTATCGACCATAAAACGACGACTCCAAGCGTTCAACAACGTAACCTTGTGAAAGTAGTATACTGGCTAGTCGTTTTGCTCTCAGAATAAAACATTCATAAGAAGAGCATGCCCTGGCATAACGTATAAGTTGTGAAGTGAAAAAACGCCATAGGCTGGAGAACATGGAATGTTACTACTTAGAAACGGGAAGTTCGTGATATAGAAATTGAAATCGTCGTGTTTGTCATAAAGGGATGTATGAAGTTGACCGTCTTTTCCAATCGACAGGAGTAAATTTAGGTCAGAAGCAGACGTGTTGCTCTCTGTCGTCTTATTGTTCTCTGGCTCAGCAGGATACATCTGGCCGAGGTAATTCTGAAATTCTGAATTATTTATGGACATAACATCGTCGATATATCTGTAAGTAAAATCGACTCGAGATGCTAACTGTGTTTGCTTCCCCTGGAGACTGTGTAAATTCGGCTTCATATTAATACAAAAAGATGTCCGCAAAAGAGGTGCAAAATTTGTACCCAATGGTATGCCGAAAATCTGCTGGAAAACTTTTCCCGCCAAAACTACGACTAGCGTGTGTACTTGAAACCCCATCATCTTGATAATATCGTCTTCAGTGTAGTTGTTATTGGAATCAGAGTGCTCGTTCCCAAAATAGGGTAAGCTTAAGTCTAAAAAACTTACACAACTTTGAGTAATCTTGAAATCTGATTGGCTGAGCAGGCCAAATTAAGAATATTCTCATACTTGTGTAAATTTTCAAGTTTTATGGTGCCAAACCTTGACGTGCTACAAGAACTGACGAACCATATAAATGAATTTACAATATGTAAAGTGATGTTTAGCTCTTTAAAAGATATATATAGGAAAGTCAACTGTTTTACCAAAATAATATCAAACTTAGAAAACTTCATTCTACAGTGACCATTTAGATGGTTTGTAGTACGTCCAGAGATGTGATATCTAGTATACGTATATATATATATAAATGTATTTATCTCCACTTTTACATCTGCACCAATTTACACACTATTGAATCGTTTTTTAAACTCTCAAAGTGGAAGGATATACAACACTGGGTCGGATTGGCATAGCAATCATTGGGCTAGAATATCTACCGTACACACTAACGTCTGCTGTGAGTCGGGTTCCATTCCATGATTCAACAGTATTGTCGTTGGCACTGTCAAAAACTGAACTTTGATTTTCTAAAGAAACAAATTTTTTCATATGATGGCTCGAAAACTAATAAGAAACAGAAGATAATGAATTTTCAAAATAAAATATGAATCTGTTATTCAACACGAAAAGATTTTGCAACTTGTCAGTCAGTGAGTTCATGTTGGACTTCTGGAACATTGACAAAACCTGGCCTGTGTACTATTGTGTCTATAACGAATTATCATCGATATGACCTTTGTCATTATGACCAATTTATGCCGGACAAATTTTTATCTTACTTTGATCTACTTAAACTGTACTTTTATCAGAAATAATCTATTCGTGGACTGAAGGGACCTTATCAAGAGTTTTGAATGAAATGGCTGTAACATTACAATTCTGTCGTTTCTTTATCAAATTTATTTAGGATACTTATTCTATAAAGTGATAGGTATAAAAGGGTCAACTTGTAAAATGTTGTTCTAAAAGATGTCTTCTTAGGTAAAAGAACAAGGAACATGTTAAACAAATTGATAAAAGGTAGATTTCATATTATAAAATGTTTGCATGATATCTTGTAAAGTCTAGAAGGTCGTTTACAAGATCTCAGTCAGGTTTAATGGTTTTGTAAGATATCCGTTTTTAAATCACATTTGTGAGATATTTCGAAACTTCTAGATCACCCCTCCCTAGAATGTATTGTTAGGTCACCAATAACTATTTGCTACAACACGTAATGAAATTAGTAATGAATTAGCTTTACGGTTTAAAAATTAAATAATATTAAGAAATCAATCTTGTCGCAAAAACAATAATAAATGTAATCGAAATTAATTTCAATTTTTCTCGCTGTAAATTCATCCATATAAAGTCAAGATATTCGAACTTTTTATATGGTGTGTGTGTGTGCGTGTGTTTTGTTATGTCAAGCTGCACTGGATACTCACTTATGTATAGTGACAAGGAAGAACGGTTACTCTATTCAGTGTAATTTTAATGTTAGCTTTTTTACCTTAAATTTAAACTCGTACAGATCAAGAAAGGCATTACAAGACTCGATCTTGTACACATACATACATATACACCATCGATGTATGTGTGTATATGTATGTATGTGTATATGTATAAACATGTGAGTATGTATGTGTACATGTATATATATATATATATATATATATATATATATAGTATATATATATATATATATATATATATATATATATATATCAGCGATATATAAAGCTAATAATATGCTTAAACCAAGACTCGATCTTCCTATCCTGTTATATGGATTTTAAACACATTAAAAAAGTCGCAACATATGAGAAAGCGAACAACAATCCCACCTCATTCTTAAAGATAATGAGTGAACCCAACCAGTTCACTTTTCTATTAAATGTTTTTGAAGGAGGAGCTGGCATGAAGGTTAAAGTACACCAATTCATGCTGAACTGTAGGCCTACACTCACTTGTCCGTTTTGGGGCATACACAATATCAATTAGTTTCGATGAAATGGCTTAGATAAAATGTCGTGGGGAAAATTGGTTTTTTTGAGATGACTTCAGGACAGAAGTATCACAATCCAGAATATTTCAACGCAACAACGAACAACGGGAGATAACTCGTATATTAACTGCACTCTTTCTCATGCCTCTCAGTCTTATTGTGCAGCATATTACATTATGTTCATGTACGGAGTTTCGAAAATAAATTGGTGAATTGACCATGACTACATCGACTTGAAACAGTATATATCACTATATATCACCATTATTTCATCAAGAAAGCAATTATAAAAATAGTGAATATTTGTTTTAATTAAAGGCCCATGACCGGTTAATATTGAACGACATAAATATCGTTAAAAGTTCTCCGATTCACATATTATACAATTTAAAGACATATTGATCATATATAGTGCACACATACACTGCAATTAGTCAGAAAATGATAACAAGAACGTGATACAAACACCCTTAATTAGCGATCGCACGTGTACCGTTCACTGCTGTTACATCGATAAGGAAAGCATGCCAAACATAAGTATACGTCAAATTATGGGAAGCATTTCATCGAAAACTGCAATTATTCATTTTTCTAAATAAAAATATTGTATTTCTGTACATATACTTTTATCACTTTCAAGTTAAACAGATAAAAACAAAAGCGTGCATTGGTATTATCCGACCAGTTTGAGACTACAATTGAACAGAGATGTTAATATATAAATAGCCTTGACAGATTGAGGTTGCTTCAGGGGAAACTCAAAGAGGGCAGGCAAATTATTAATTTGTTTTCAGCTTCATTTCCTTCCTCAAAGCATTTCGTCGCTCTGTTTCCGTTCCTAAACGTACAGCACAATTTATTCATCCATTCTATCTCTCTTCTTTTTCTGTTTTTTTTTTTTGGTGTGTTTTGTTTGTTTGCTACCTGTATGACAACGTGTGTACGTCTTTGTGGAATGTTGGTAAACTGGGATCCATCTCAATTCGTGCCCATCTCAACTCTTATCCTCTTTGGCTAAGTCATGCCTACGGTTGACTGACTCGTAACCAAAACAATTGGAGGAGTCGTATCAATCGTTTTACTTATTTGTACACAATAACGTAGGAATTATGGTACACCGATGACTTAGTTCTCAAGCACTTAGAAAAACTACCCGGTCTCGTTACTTTTCTATGTAGGAATACCCGTTACGCTTTTTCGGCTTATTCCATTCCGTGCAGTTTTGTCGGAATAGTTAGTGTTCATATCATGTGACCTCGACCGAATGTTGGACAAGATCCCTTCCGGTTTCCTAATATTTACATTGACAACATTCAATAATATTGTGTCTCGGTTCTTCTCCTGGGATTTGTTGGAATCCTTTCTTGTAACGACTACAAGTGCCGTCACCTCCTTGTAGGCTGCTTTTCACATCTGGCATCTAGCACTGCATGGTATCTAGATTCCAGGTCATATATCTAAGATAAGATGTTTAACAGGAAGTTCTCTGAAGTTGCATAGTTTTATGACAAACGATAACAGAAAGAATCAACTCCAAAAAGGTCAATTGACCCACACTAGTAGGACAAATTACCCGTTTTCCAAAAAAAAATTTCTACGGATCTAGAAAAGGCACAGTGATATTTTTCACCATAGAAAATGACCCAGGATATTCTACCATAGAATAATAAAATAAGTATATTTTCACAATAGAGAAAAAATAAATTTTCAACAGTTAATAATGACCATGTCGTACAAGTTACACGTGTTTTAGTAGGCTGAAATTATAGCTATATACATGGCAATTGTGTGTTGTTTGCATACAGTGCAATTTCGATTGAAAATTACGACGTTTTCGGTGGAATAAGAAGTTTACTACACGCAATGTCAATCCTACTAATAGTATGTTCCTTAAAGTTTCCTCTAAAACAACTGATTTAAACGATAATTTTCTCTCCTGCCATATTAACAACTGAAAAATCCGACATAGTGATTCCTAAATTTGTCATGTAAACTGTAAACAAACAGTATAGGTAGCCCTATCGTCGTAAAACCACGGTCCGGATTCGTTATGATATTTCCTACCCGTAGTTTCATGTGCACTAACTCACTCGTGCATATTTTTATTATTCATGAAGCTCAACCAACGCGAGTAAACGGTGCTCGCACATTCGTCAGCTAATCAGATCGAGGCTATTAAACAATTTCAGAATTGTATTGAATCAACAGACTTCGCGATAACTTCTGTTGCCGATCACAACTACTGTGATTGGATAAATTGAACGCACTTACTCCTTTATGGATATTTATAAGCTACGAGTGATTTCGGGTACATGAAACCAAAGGTAGGCAAGTGCATAGCGATTCCGGACGTGGTTTTACGTCTATCATCTATATAAATATCTATGCACATTCAGGGGTTCTAAATTTCATTGTTTTCAAAACCAAAATTAAATCGCCAAAAGCTCTAAAATTGTAACGACCCCTTTAGCTTATATCCATATAACCTGGCGAGATGTAGTGTTGTGAACCATTTCTTGACCCGGACACGTTCAAATTTTAGGTAATAAAGAATAGAAACATTGGATTTAGACTGCCAAGAATAATCGTTCTTTCTTGTTATCCTACCTACGAGTATCCAGTGGGGAATATAAAGATTTTTTCCATAAAAATTGTCATAACCAATTGAATAACTAAATTGAGTAGAATCACCCACAGGATAATCAAAAGGTTAATCCGCCTATCACGTTTTGTGAAGTGGACAATACCTCAGTCAACGAAGTACTTCTGAACGACATTATAGTAATTACCTTGTTGGTAAATACATGTATTCTACAATCAAACAGGCGATGGGCACGAATGAGATAATTGATGGGCACGAGTCAGCTAAAACATGGGTACGAGTCAACCAATTCCCTTAGGTACGAGTTGTGATTGATACGAGATAACAATAACCTATATGTTGAACTTATTCATCTGAGGTTGCCTAAAATATTACGCAATTCTTGTTTTGTTTTGTTTTGTTTTTTGTTTTTTTTTTCGTTTCGAGTAAAAATCATGTTTTAATCTTCAATTTCAGATTACTAGAAAACAGAGAATCACGCAGAAGCGTAATTAATGATAAGTTAATAACTTTATATAAACATTTTGCAAAGCGTATTACCATTTAAATAAAGATTAACAACCTTTCTGAGCGTTATCGCCGGTCATGAGCCTTTAATATATAATAAATTATATTTGACACGATAAAAATGAACTTTTTATGAGATTTGGTGACAGAGCACTTTCTAATGGTTAAATATTGTAATGGCAAACAAGTTTATTACATTTGCCAAAACACAAATCTTCATACATTTGTGACAATATGTATATGTAGTTTGTATCTGTGTATACATATTATTCCTTGTAACAGTATCTTGACCCTCCGAATATTTAGATCAAACCGAGTTGACAGGCGCGGATCACGAGATGAAGCTCGATGCTTCGCGTCCTGTTTGATCTGCGCCTGTCAACTTCGTGATGTGGCTGTTCAGATAACTTTACTGTTATAATGATGAATTTATCATATACCATTTAATTATCAGTTTAAGATAACAAAATATTTTAGGAAATCAATTATACATCGTTCATTTATTGGACAAAAACTTTTAATGGAATTTATTTTGGGGAAAAATAGTTCGCGATAATTCGAATAATTCAAGCCCACTCCGTTTCCGATTCTCTCCATACTACGAGGTTAATGCAGCGATCGTAGTGAACGGAATATAACGACTGAATTATCGGGTTAAGTAAAAATAATAACTTTATGCATTGTGCCAGTTTAGAGAATGATGATATGGATAACACTCTTTGAAATCAACAGTTTTTGTATCAAATTCGGAACATTGGTAGTTATACAATAAATCAAATAATGAAATGATAGTGCACTAAATGGGATCATTTGGGAGACATTTTCAAATTCATAGGTTTGAGCAAATATTAACTTTACACTAAACTCGACTATCTGTTAAAGTCTGAATCACATGTGTTAAAAGTCACATGTACTAAGTAGCTTTTTACTGCTCCTCACACAGAAATCATGTTTGAAAATTGCTTCATATTTTTTTTTCATTTTCAATAGTATTTTACGCCACACTTAACAATTTTTTCAGTTACATGGTGACGACCAGTTTTTATTGGTTAAAAGAGAGAACCCAGTTACAGTGTTCCCGGTAAAAGACTACCGACCGTAATTAACTGGCAATTTTTTTCACAAAAATCAGCTTATGTTCCAGCGGACAAGAAGTGAGAGACTCCATGATTCCAAGCACGATTCTCTTGTTTTACTTTTACCCTTTGCATAAATACAAGTTCTGTGTTTTGCTACTGTACATGACACGTTAGATATATATTAGGCTCTCATAAAACAGCAATCATTAAGTGGTTAACTAATTAACACAAGATAGTATATGTTATTGCCAGATAACTATATAAACCTACGTTTCGAGGTTAAAAAAATGAGATAATACTAGTATCTCTCGTTTATATGGCAACAAATGGCTAATGTTTCTATATATCCTAAATATGAAAAGGTTAATCTTCAGTTTCCTTCCTCCGGTAAGACAAGCTTTCAGTTGGTTTAACTCAACCTTGTTGTGTTCAAACACATGATAATAACAGTTAAGAGCCACTGATATATATATATATATATATATATATATATATATATATATATATATATATATATATATATATATATATATTATTTTTCATAATCATATATCATAGCTCAATCACAAGTCTTAAAGGTAAAGAACAATGTTTAAATGTATTACTACGCTTTACAGCTGGTCACGTCATTCACCTGTAGTCTGGTTTGATGTATTCAGGACCCGAAGTCATCAAATTTACTCAGTACATAAGCTTACCTATCTTTTCACGATTTTAAGATAAAACACGCAAAATCTATTCTGTAACTTGACATGTTTGTATATCGACGGCATACAGTTATAAATAATAATAAAAAATATTGTTACTTTGAAAAACATCATGAGTGTGACGCCAAAATTTATACGTGAATGATTAAAAAAAATACAATGCTTCCTAAATACTCAGAACCAATAGTTTTACAATTATATATAGTCAAAATAATAAGATACAAATTGAGCTTCAGTACTGAGTAAATTTGGCGACTTCGGGGCCCACACTTAACTAATGTCCAGCACTAGCAGTAACAAAACAAATGAGGGTCCATAGAAATGTAAACACGAGGAAAAATAAAAATAATATGTAGTCAATAGCATTGGAGACATCGCTCCAGCTAATATTTGTT